>VDFB02380101.1:362228-450169 GCA_007258455.2 Sequoia sempervirens | reverse complement strand
ATACCTTTAAAGTTGCCATCAACATATCTTCTACCGTACTGTTGGTACCATGTTACATTCTCCCCTTCCACTGTTGGTGGTCCGGCTAAGTTTGGTATGACTCTCCATAACCTATCCTTCATCACCACCCTCGCTACCCTTGGTGTCTTTTGCTTGTCTATTCTTATTCGCTTCAGTAAATCTTTCGTATGCCCATCCACTTGTGACACAAACATATCTTCAGTCATTATAACTATCTTCAAGCATGGGCCAATCTTATGCATTCCATTGCTCATCATCCCACCATTCTTCGTCTTCGTCGTCACTGACACTCGGTCGGTGCTCCCTCTGTTCCTTCGCCGCTTGCTCTTCTTTTTCTTTTTGAGCTTCGTCATCCAACTCCTTGGTGAGGTACCCCCTTGTTATGCCTTCATACGGGGGCTGGTACTTCGAGTGTCCCCCTATCCGTCACCACAAGGCGAGTGTTCCGAACACCGCGTTCGTCATATGCTTGTGCACTCGGGGAACAACAATACCGAGGACTTTCTTATTTGCTAGCCTTTCTTCAATGATCCTGTCCCTGCTTGATTCGGCCCAGTCTTCTTTTGCAACATACCTGTGGCCGCCTAAGCCCTAGTCCTGTTCTCCATTGGTTTCCTCCTTCTGCATCGGCCAATCTTCTCTGGTTGCGTATCCCAACATATTTATTTGCATGGGTTCACTTCTTTCTTTGTAAATTTTCAACTTTGACTCGGTCACCGGATCCTTCAATACAGTGTCGTTTGGTCTTGCTAATTTAACAGTTCCATTTTCTCCAACTTCGTGGGTTCGAAATGGTCCCAACCACTTGATTTTAAACTTTCCTGGTTTGAGTTCGTTACGACCATTGTATTTCAAAACTAATTGTCCCAGTTGGAAGTTTGCTAGTAAGAGATATTTGTCGTGCTAGAACCTCTGCCGATTCTAGTGTACCTTCACCGCCCACTGAGCTAGTACTCATCGTTCGTCTAGCTTGTTCAATTGGAATAATCTGACCTTCAAACTCTTCGTATCACCCATTCTATTTTCCACTGCAATCCTTAAACTCGACACTAGGTACTTTGTTGGTACTACAGCTTCTTGCTCGTACATCATTTGAAAGGGTGTATGGTTGGTTGTTACTTTGTAGGTCATACGGTATGCCCATAGTACGACTAGTAGTTGTTCCCCCCAATCTGCCTCCTCAATGCCACAAGATTTGTGGATGACTGATACAAATATTTTGTTGGTTGACTCCACCTGACCGTTCGCTCTTGGATAGTATAGGCTTGAAAGGTTGTATAGGATCTTAAATTCCAATGTCATTAGTCATATGACATGATTCACGAAGTGACCTCCGCAATCACTCGTAATTTGAATTGGTATCCCATACCGTGTCACAATCTGCTCGTACATGAACCTTGCTGTACTTACAGCACTGTTGTATGGCAGTGCTCTGGCCTTCGCCCACTTTGTCAGGTACTCCATGGCGACAACAATGTATCAGCATCGGTGCATGTGGCTGACCTTCAATGGCCCGATGAAGTCCAACCCTCACCATTCAAACAACTCTTGAGGTTGCGATGGGAAGTGTGGCATGAAGTCCCACTTTAATGTTTTACCAACCCTTTGGCATGTGTCGCATCCTACCACCCATTCCCGTGCGTCAGTGTGTACTGTTGGCCATTAGAGGCCTGCCAATAAAACTTTTCTTGTTGTGGCATCAGGGCCCATATGTGCTCTTGCCAGTCCCTCGTGCACTTCCTTCAACACTCCTGGGATCTCTTCCTCCATGACGCATCGTCGGAGCACTTGGTTGGGTCCTATCTTTTACAACAACCCATTGATGAGTTGGAATGTCTTGCTCTTCAGTACTAGTTTGAGCCGTTTTGTTGGTGGCATGCCCCTCGGGAATGACGAGGTTGATAAGAACTCCCCTATCTTCTCGTACCATGGTGGTAGAGCCGCTATTTGAAATAGATGTGCATCTGGGAAGTCTTCATTTACCCCGTCAGGTGGTTCACCAGACCATACTCTTGATAGTTGGTTGGTGATGGCATGACTCTTCCCTGGCCGCACGATGATGGTGAATGTAAATTCTTGTAGGAGTAATAACCATCGGCTTACCCTTCCTTGGATGATTGGCTAGTTCACCAGGTACATCAGTGCCTGATGATCCACATAAAATGTGAAGGGTGTTGCTAATAGGTAGTTCTTGAACTTCTGTATAGCGTACACCATTCCCAAGGCTTACCTCTTCGTTGTATTGTATTTTTTCTCCGCTCTTTACAATAGTTGGTTGGCAAAGTACACTGGATGGTCCAATCCTTGAACGCCCACCCATGCCAATGTTGCTCCAATTGTAAAGTTTGAAGCATCCATGTGCACGTGAAATTCCTTGTCCCAATCCGGGTATGCCAAGATTGGCGAACTAATCAACCGTACCTTTAATTCCTGGAGTGCCACTTCTTGTGCTTCGGTCCATTCGAACAGTTGCCCCTTCCCTGTAAGTATGTCCAATGGATATGAGATTTGGGCAAAGTTCTTTATGAACCTTTTGTAATATCCGACGTGACTGAGGAATGACTTCACTCTTGTGATGTTCTGAGGAGTTTCCATCTGCATGATCACCCAAATTTTGGCCGAATTTTGTCTTCAGTCTTGCCTTGTAGACAATGTGTCTGAGCAGTTTTCCTTGAGGTACCATGAACTGACACTTCCTGGGGTTGAGTGCCAATCGAACTGCTCTACAGCGTTCCATGCATTCCTGCAGGGTCTTTAGGTGTGTTTGCTCAGTGTTGAAGATGGACTAGTCATTGAGGAACACCTTGAAATTCCTCACAGACATTTTATCAAATATATGCAATATTATCTATTGGAAGGTTGCTGGAGCGTTGCACAGACCGAACAACATCTTATTATATGCATACACTCCGTCCTCAACAATGAAGGTTGTCTTGAGTTTGTCCTCCTCGGCTATGCTTATTTTATTATATCTTGATAACCTATCGAGGAATGAATATATCTTGTGATCCGCTACTTCCTCCAATATTGAATCGGTGAATGGGATTGGGAAGGGGTCCTTTATTGTCACCGTGTTGAGGCTTCGAAAGTCTACGCATATTATGATCTGCTCTGACTCCTTTAGAGATATCACTATTGGTGACACCCAGTCACTCACTTCAACCTTGAATATAATTCTAGCCTCCATCTTTTCAATTTCTTATTGTACCTTTGCGGCGTAGTTTTTGTTCATTCGGTACGGTCTCTTCTGAATGGGCTAGGCTCATGGTACAAGTGGAATTCTATGCACGCACAACTCTGGCGGTACACCCTTCAAGTCCTTGTACGTCCATGCGAAGGTGTCCTTGTACTCCATGAAAATTTTGAACATGGTTGTTTTTAGTATGGGGTTCCAGTTATCTCCCACTAGGATTGTATGGGAATTACCTTCTTCCCCCAGGGTCCCACTAGGATTGTATGGGGTTCCAGTTATCTTCCACTAGGATTGTTTGGTTCTTCGTACTTTATTACTTTATCCCCTTCGAAGTGATGTGTTGGTGTGTCATCTAGTCTGGCCACTCCTTTATATTCTCCGTAATCTGGAGGGAACGGTTGGCTTGTTGATGCTTTGTCCTCCCCTGTCCCTTCCTTTGTGACTTGTAGCATATCGCAATCTTGTTGAAAAACTTCATAGAACTCCATCTACCAGTGGAAGAGTCCGCTCAAGGAATTTGTCTCATCTTCCGAGCACTCTTGGAGGTCTAGGATGCTTTTGTCATTTGGCTCTATGGTTCCTTCTTCCTCCATTTTGCCTCCTTTCTTTGATTCAGAGTTTGACAATGCTAGTTCTTCACTTACTGTTTGATTCCTCAGGTCAATCACATACTTCCTCTTGTTGCTCTCTATGGACAACATGTTTCTTTTGTAATTGTGATTTGCCCTGGCTGCCACTAACCACCCTCGTCCGAGCAATGCATCGTGCGCCTTCCTCTGTAGTGGGATGACTACGAAGTTCAGTAGGAATGGCTATGTTCCGATCACCACCTTTTGTGCCATCAATGTTCCCAACGGTTTGATGCTGTGTTGATCGGCATCGATGAGTTGGAATGTTGGTGGCTACAGTGTTGGCTTCTCGAGGCTCTTCCATGTGTGTTTGGGTAGTATGTTGACTCCTGATCCTCCATTGATGATAGTATTTGTCAAAATGTTCCCCCCGATCTCCATTTGGACGATTGCTGGCATCTTCCCGATATTTGCCATCAACAGTATTGGGTCGATGGTTTGTTCACCGTACGGTGGCGGTTCTGGCACCAATTCTTTCCTTTGGTCCTTCAAACATGGTTGCTTTCCATCCTCGACGACGTTTGTGATTGCGAGTCCAAATTGCAACAAAGTTTGGAGAAGGTTAGTTACTTTTATTGGTACGGTGGTTTGCAGTACCTATCGTACGATGTTGGTTTCCCCCTTCAACCATCGAGAGGTGCTTGGTTTCTCCAAAGTTGTTTTGTTTTGCTTCGTCATTGCCAATTCCTGTTCCAGTTCTACTTTTGCTTCCCTCATTCTTTGTTTTTCCGTACATGGATTTGGGTAGGTGGCCTTCTTCACTTGCGCATGATTGCCAGTACCTCTTGCTCCTCCACCTCTAGCATATGGATGCCTTTTTGCTCGGGGCATTCATTGTCTTCATGGTCGCTTGGTCCACACTAGTTACATAATCTTCCCCGCGAACTTTGACCATTCTGGCATTCGCTGGCGAAGTGGCCCCATTCATTGCACTTTTGGCATTGTATCATGGGCCGTTCTTTACCATTGTACTGTATCTTACTCCGTGGGGTACTATTATTGCTCCTCCAGTTATTTCGGTACCTTTTAGGGGACGCGTTGGAATTGTTCTTGGGTTTTGATGGTGTGTTCAACGGTGTTGACGGTTCTCCTTGGGCGAAGTGCACTTCTTGCTTTTAAGTTGTATGGGCATTCCTTAACGGAATGCCCCATCACTTAGTAGATATCGCAGAACAACTTCTTTAGACAATTTGCTTTCGTGTGACCTTCCCCATTACACTTCGTACACCACAGTTCTTTGGCTTCCTTCGTGTTCTCCTTATCAACCTTTAATTCTTTCATCATTCTTAGCATATCCTTTCAGAGTGCTTGCACCGTTTTTGACTCACTGTCGTTGTTGTCGCTACTCTCCTCATCGCCCATCTTCCTTTTCCCTCGGGAGGATGCTTTATTTTCACTTTCTATATCCATCACCCGATTGTACACTTTAGCGTACGACAACAGAGGTATGACTTTCATTTTTTTCCTCAATGACGGAAGCAAGCCTTCGATGCACCACCGTTTCTTTAGCCTATCGGTTGGCTGGGCCTCTAGTTTCCCCAACAAGTCTTTCAATCTCTATTTGTAGGTACACATGCTCTTGTGCTTCCCTTGCTTCATATTGTAGATTTCCGCTACAATCTCACTGTCATCTCTTAGGAGTTTGAACTCATCTTGGAATGCCTTTTTGAGTAATCTCCACAATGACCTATTTACTTGGTCCAATTCTATGTACCATTCAATGGCACTGTCTCTCAGCATTGCTGGAAATGCTTTCAGCCAATAATTTGTATCATCCTGTCCATTGGCTATCCAGATCGTTTCACACGTTTTGCAGTGCTGTAGTGGATCTTCTGACCCGTTCCTCATAAATTTTGGCAGCTTCTACCTCTCAGTTGGTGGAGTCACCATCCTTCCTCGATGCCCTTCTTGTGTGTTGGACTTGACTGGATTGGTTCTCTCGCTACGTCCTAGTGTGTCACTTGCACTCTCGGCCACGTACGGGTCTCTCCTACGTCTTCTGTCAGTGTCCTCGACGCCTCGAGTCTCCTGGGTTCGTTCCGGTACTCCCTCTGCCTTGGGGTCTTGGGCTCAAATCTTCCAGTCCTCAACCCTTCGTCGTCGTTTGATATGGACAACTCCTGAATGTGTCGTATACTACTGTCGAGCTCTTCACTTAATTCATTTTCATTGTCATAAATTCTGTATCTTTCTCGATACGGTGTACTAAAGGGTCCTTCGTCCCTTTCCTTGACCAGACTTTGGTGTCCTCTTATGATAGAGTGGTCTATTCCATCTAGGTTCTGGTGTGCGCTTGTAATGGATTTATTTATTTAAGTTATATCTTCATGGATTTCTTTGTCAAGTTCCTTTAGCCTTCGTCATCTATTTTCTTGCTCTTGTAGCCTGAGTGATTGCTGAACCTTTTCTTCCTGTGTTTCGTTCCCGATTGGTACTCAGTTCTTATCTTTATTAGGCTGTACGGGCATTAAAGGTTAGTCACGCGTTCATTGGTTGTCGGGAGTATGTCTCCGGCTGGTATCCTGTTCGTCCTCTTGCTTGGTTCCCTCTTTGTATCACTGCAATATTTGTTGCCTCCGGCGTTCCTAGTCGCTCTCCACTCGAAGATCCTTCAAGATGATGAAATGGCGGGCTAGTAGCTTTGGCAGCCGGTTGAGGAGATGGTTGACCTCGTCATTCACTTGTAATCTGTCCCAGATGATTGCTTGAGGGATCTCGCGCCTGAGAGCTTCCCTCCGTACGTGGTCTCTTAACAGTATATTCCATAGGTTCACCAAATCCTGTGTCAAATCGTCTTCCTATTCTTTGTTTGTTTGGACAGGCTCTTCCATCGGGCAACCCATTATGACGCCATCTTACCGTCGGGTGATTTTCCTACATACACTTAGGCAACAATGCCAAATGTCTACTCGCTAAGGGTTTATTGCAATACTGAGTAAATGTAATGTCCCCTTTCTGACGGAAACACTTGAACCCGAATCTTGCATTCAAAGTATTTCTCAAAGAGACATTAGAACGTTAGAGATCAATAAGTTTAGTGACAAAATCTAATAAGACTAGAGATGATATAAATATTTCATTTTTGTCAAAGAATTATTTATTTCTTCTTATCACTTCTATGAATGATTCTTCTGTAATATGTTTCATAAGTACCTTAGACATTAACATCTTTCAAAATCTCATAATGGAATTTGATTATATCATAACGAATGAATAGAGTAGTTATTATTTATTAAGCTCAATAATCTTTGCAAGCATCATTATTGTTAATCGTTTATTATATATTAAATATCCCCTTTCCATTTATTATCATGTCGTTCCAACTCTTAATGTACTACCCATTCTAATATATTAATAATGATATACTAGACCTACTATTCTTACCTTCTATCATTATTATGTTAATCCATACTATCATAGAACTCATACCTGGTCATTGGTGGATCTGTAGCCTTCTATGAGCATTACATATACCTTTTTGCTTTGCACAGAATGGTTGTGTCTCTTGGGATAGGGATGTCCTCCAAGAGGTGTGTCCTTTAGTCAAATGATGCTCTTAATTTGTCTTTAGTATTGATCATGAATCGCTGCATATTATATTTCTCCCAATCATTGAATTCTATATAATTCCTAAGTTTGCTTAATCGCTCAACTTCATTTCAGTATGGTTGCTGCTTCCTTAATTCTCTAATTGCTTCACTTATTTGAATTGTAATAATTGTTGTCTTATAAACATTATACCTGTTGCTACCTTCACCCATATGCTAGTTGGCTTCCCAGATGTTATTCGCTCATGTATTCACTAGCGTCACTGCTTGGTCTAGAGTTATTCTCAGGTAACTTTACTGGAAGTTTACAATATTGGTATAATGGAGAATGCTATGGGAGGCGACAGAGCCAAACTCAGAGCCCGCAGAAACCAAACCATGATCTAGCATTGGTGGCGGAAGTTTATCATGGGAAACCCTATACCACCGGCGGTGATGGCCTTTGGTTCCCTTCTATTCTATCTACATATAGACGACACTATCTTTCCAGCCATGGGTGATGATTGCTTCTTCGTCCTCTCCCTTCCTTGATCAATGATTATCCTCTATATATTTCTATTGCGAGCGTCCATCTCTTCATTCACGCCTCCTTGCAAGAGACATATCTTTCATAAGGAGCGTTGTTCCTTTTAAAAACATAATCTATGCTTTGAACTGTTGCGATGATTCCCATCGAGGGTCTTAGGTAGCTAGCGAGATTTCCTTAAGTGGTGATCACGTGTTTCTCCAGCAATCCTCGTTCAACCATTGAAACATATATCAATCCAATTACACCAATTTATATTTTATTTCCAAATATTCGCTTCTTCAAATAACACCTACGCCTCCTTTATAGCCCTACCTTTCCTCAAGGGTCGTAGCTACTGATAATGCCCCTTTATCACTATGATATTATTTATGATTTATCTCTGTTCTATTTTAGTTATATTTCCAATGTTTATTTTAGTGATTCAACAATATTTATATTTATTTCATATTATAATATTATTTTATAAAATTTATTTAATATTTAATATATTGTATGATATTATTTTAATATTTATGACATTTATAATTATAATTATAACGTTATCAAATAATTTTAGATACGCTCTTAAGGCACGATTCCGAGGACATGACAGTAAACTAAGTACAAAATAACATTGAAAGCATAAAACTAGTCACATATCAATTGCACAAAAATATGTTTCAGATTCTTATTCATATGGCTGTCACATTACAATGTGTCACATCTGTGCTAGTCCTCGATTACAACACATTTGGCACTATAAATAGTTAGTCGACGTCGGTTGAGGACACCAAGAATCGACAACTACCCAATCACTAACTATTAACGAGGACTAATTCCTGATAAACATGTATTATTTTATTTTATTTATTCTATTTGCTTTTTAACTAATTATGCTGATTACAAGCTTCAGTAGCCAAGCCTTAAGGAAAAATGTCCAAACAAATGAAGGAAAACCTCTTGGCGGGAGTGTGTTGAGCGGACCTTACACAACAAGAGAAAGACAATATATGGAGTGTGAGGAACAAAGAGCTACGGAAGAATTTTCTCGCCACCGCCAAATGGAAGTGTCTCCTGGACTTGATCAAGTGCATGTTGACGGGCGCTAGCAGAGCATCAAATATTGCTGTTTGGATGATCATGCTCATGATGGGGTTGAGTGCGGGTAGAGTATACAACTAGGCTAGTTTGCTCTCAAAGAGGATACAAGAGTTTTTGTGCTTGAAGCATAAAGCTTTCTATATGACGCAACACAACATCGGGCTGCTACTAGATGCCATATATACATAGGTGCCTTTGAATAACTAGGGGATGTTGATGTAAGTAGCGGCAGGAGATCTCCTTCTCCCTTATATAAAATTCAAAATAATTAAATAAACAATTGATGAGGCTGACTAATGAGATGTGATGTCTCATTTCACAAATAATAATTCATATTTTTTATTTTATTAAAAGCCGACTTAATTAAAAGGTCGCCACCTCTTGTAAAGTCACCTCTCTATGTAAGTGGCTGACCCTTCATGAAGAGTGACTTCATTGTGTATATAATCAAGGCGTCTTCCTCTCCATTTGGCATTCAATTCAATTCCAAAACAAGTTCGCATACTTTCAGCAGGAGTTCATCTTCAAACAACAGATCAACACTTGCTTCAAGGAGATTGACTATAATTCTCAAGACATTCACATGACATCAGGAGTTCGTACTTCTATAGCAGAGTATAATATTGCTTAGTGCAGATCGATATCAAGGAGAGATTGTTATCATTGTGTATTTTTCATCTAAGAAGAGGTGCTTTAATCATTGCATCTGTTCGGTCTAGTGTGTGGCCTAATTGTAAAATAGATTTCTGCTCTTTTATTAAATATATAAGTGATATATTTGTGGCTGGGTTTTTCTCCCTCGAGAAGGAGGGTTTTTCCAGGGTAAAAATGAAGAGCACAAAGATATACTGAGAGGGGGGTGGGGCAGTGAATCAGTATATCTATAAACTTTTACCCTTTACAACCTTTATCAACTTCCAATTCCAACACAAAATCAACTATGCAAGATTATCACAATATGAACAAGTTGACATCAATATTTTACGTGGAAACCCTTGTTGGATAAAACCACGGTACAAACAATGTACTTTATGAATTATATAAACTTTTACAATGAATGTAGGCACCAACCTACTTGAATCACCAAGTATGTAGTTTAGTAGGCACCAACCTACAAAGAGCACCAGCCCTTAATCCTGGTTTAGTAGGCACCAACCTACAAGGAGCTTCAACCCCTAATGCTGATTTAGTAGGCACCAACCTACAAGGAGCACCAAACTCCTACTTGCCAAGCACCAACTTAGCAAAACTGATAACTTGAATGATAATATTCCACCTTCAATGTTGCTTCTTCAACAGATGATGGACAATTCTACTCAAACACTCTTCTTACAAATCTGATATAATCTTCTCTATTATTCACACAATCTTCTCCTTTATCTCTGCATAGATTTCTTCTATGTATGCATGAACTTCTTTTCTATATCACAGATCTGTATGTGTCCTCTTATTCCAATCTTCTTCACACCTTTGCTTCAAATACTGTCATAAATCTGCTCTTAAATTCCTTCACAAATCTGCTTCAAGTTAGATACAAGGTCTGCTTCACTTCTATTTGCTTTTACTTGATGATCTTCATATATATATTTTGTTTACTTCAATCTGCTTGCAAATCCTTCACAGGTCTGCTCAAATATGCTCCATAAATCTGTTTAATATGCTTCAAAAATCTGTATATATACTCTTTATATCTGCTTCTTCCCAATTTTCAACACATACAACAACACTATAATATTTCCTTCACAAAAATCTGCTTGAAATCATTCTTTTATCTGTATACTCATATTCATATACTTGCTGCTGTGTATATGATTTGTTCTTTTTAAATGCTCAGAAAGTATTCATTATTCACACACAGCTACTCAATCCGTACTTATAAATGATATTCATTTTCTTCTCTCTATCATAAATGATGTTCAATAAAATCCACAACACACCTGTTTAAGATTAGAGATATATCATTTATTCCACCACTTATTTTTTCTCTCTATATTCTTCAGATAATATACATTTATTACACACACCCAGCACTCAGAAAATCTTAACTCTCTTATTATATCTTCTCAAGAGACGTACTTACATCAAAAGATGTAACTCTTCAAAGGATCGTATCTCTTCTTTTAATTAGTTTGAATTTGTTTTGAATCTATCCTTTGATGATTCGCATCTTTCCATTAAGAGACGTATTTGTTTATTTGAACTATCATTTCCTTTAGACGTACCTTTTCATTAAGAGACAAATCGTAATAGCTTTTGCTTGCTTTTGACTTTTTCTTATTTTGTCTTTTCTGAATTTTGTCTCTTTCCTAATTTTGTCTTTATATTGCTTTCTCTTTATTTTTTATTCTTTCTTTTTCCATCGTTGCTTTTTGGATTATAGTTTCTGTTTTTTGTTAAGTTACTTAACTAAAAATCATATCACCTCCTATATCTTTGAATAAGACAATTTTGGCTTGTTAACAAATTAGCAACTCTTGTTTTATTTACTTTTATCTTATAGCTGCACTTGGAGATGAGGCGTATCTTCAATCTGAACATTAATAAATCTGAATGTTCTGAACATTAATAAATCTGAATGTATTTTGAACCAGCAACCTTGAACTTTATGGTGATCTGTTTAAGTCTTGCATTCTGAATCCTATGTGATCTGTTTAGGTCTTTACATAATGAAACTTATGATGCTCTAATCTGATGCTCTAATCTGATTCATATGTTCCAACATTGATTTTACCTTGACGTCAATGACAACATTTCCAACAGTTCTTTCTTTCAAATGTGTTATCTTCAATTGTGCTCATCTTCTCATTTTACCTTGACTTAATGATGGCAATATCCACCAATCTTCCTTTAGCAAGCTTCGTCTTTGTACCTTTGACATCAATGACAATATTTCCAACAAAAAGTGTTGTGTTTATTGTTCATGTGTTGTTGTATTTCTGGCTTATTGCAAATCTGATCCTAAAACTAACAGGGGAGACTTCAGCCAGTCGGCCAATTGGATGCAAGATGGTTGACAAAATTTTATTGGGCCAATTTGGGGATACAAATGGCAGGAGATGGGACACCCCACCTGACACCACCGACAAGGAAATGGAAGAACAGAGACACTTCTTCGCCGAGTGGAGATGATCGAGAGGCCATTGAGTTGTCATCCTCTTTAGAGATGAGTACAAAGGGTGTATTGTTGGTGGTGAGGGAGGTAGGCTCACATGAAGGCATTGAAGAGGCCATACTAGTATAGCCAGCAGCATAGCCACAACCAACCATATCCATACAACCAACCATCACATTAACCCTCACTACACTGCCATTGGCACAATCAACCATCATAGTAGTCCCCGTTACATTACGAGTGGCAGCATCGCTACTAGTGCCATCATCAGTTATAGTTCCGCCAGCAGTACCAGCCCAAGAGGAGGACAACGGGTATATAGATAATTGGATGGGCATGATGGGAACACCACCCGATGCTTCGCCACCACAGTCGCCTAGACTATTGGTCGAGAGTGTCAAGGCACCACCACGGCCAAAGCTTGTGACCATCACAATAGACACATTGGGGCCTTTAGAGCAATCATGGCCGATGTAGTCCTTGCTTTCAGAGCCTTCACAACAGTTACCACCACCCACCTAGCCTACAACTACACCTTTTGGACCCTCATGACCAGAAGAGAGAGACACCCTCATGGAGGTAGTATCAGACTCTCATGCAAGGGAGTTAGGAGAGAAGTCCAATGATGAAGCCAATGGAGTTTTCATCAAGATCAATCAGCTAGATGCCTTTGACCCTCTTGGTACAGTCCAGAGGTACTTTAGTGAACTTCAGTCGATGGCGAGAGTTATGTACAAAGTCGGTGAAATTGGACAACAGTTGGACATTGGACGTGACCCTTTAGTGGCACAGGAGTCTGAGAGGATTTTGGCGTTTATGCAACAGGGATGTGAAGGCGAGTTCTTTTAGTGTGTTATCTTGCATGGGTGGCCAGGAGTGGAGATGATCGAGATGTTGGCTGCTTGGTAGCCAACTAGACCCACGGTAGACGGGAGGCATGGCTGGGTGCTCTAAAGCACTTTATGGCATGGAGAGGTGCTATAGGGATATCTTCTTGAGATGGTGACGAAAGATGGATTCCATTTAGGAGGTTGTTGAGACAAGAGATTGAGCTTTGACTCAAGTTGAGACTACCAAGTGAGAGTTGGTGGACCAAATCCAAAAGTATCAAAAGCAATTGGCTCAAGTCACAACAACCAAGCGTGCATGGGTGATTGCCTTGGAGATGACCTTCCAGGCGAAGGAGCAATAGTTGGCTGAGAGGGAGGCACAACTAGCTGAGAGAGAGAGTACACTGCAGGGGAAGGTTTAGGAACTGGAGAAGACCACTACAATGCTTCAGGAGAGTGACCAAGAGTTGGAGAAGATGAGGAAGTAGTTAGGAGAGGTTGTGCAAATGGTCAAGAAAGCCAAAGAGTGAGAGTTAGCAGCCAACAAACGTCTTCAACACCTCCAGCAGCATTCAACCACCTCTACACCTACGTCAGGGACGTCTTCTCACCCTCCCTCCTCTTGTTAGTCACTTTGTTATGTTGTAAGTCCCCAATTTTGTTACATTGTCATCTAGAAGACGACTTTCTTTTTGGGGGGGCTGATGTAGTTGGCCGTAAGTAATTAATCTTGTTTTAGTTGGCTAAATAAATAAGTAAATAAATAAATAATATTGTACAACAAATGGTAATTATTATGTGTTGTAATCGAGAGTTAAGTCCCCAACCATGGATTCGTTGTATTGGGTAGTTACCGACTGTTGGTGTCCTCAACCAACGCCGGCAACTATATATGTCATAATTTACTTGTAGTTGGGCACAACACGGACTCTCGGGATATTATAATTATTGCCATTCAATGAATGAAATTGCTACTTTGTTCTGTGCATATGCATTCGTGAGTACTTGATATGTGTAAAACTGTAAGTTCTATTCTCGTTTACTTTGTCAATCTGACAAGTTACTTCCATGAGTAAACAACCACATTATTGCAAATCATAGCGGACATCAAGCGGTCATGGTTTGTTACTTTAATTCAGGTGTAGATCCAGGGTGTTTTGCTGCAGCTTGCAAAGAACTCAGGATTAAAGTTATACTTTTTTGTAGTTGTGGTGGTGGACCAACATCTCTTTCCAGTCAATCACAACTACATGGTTTTTTCTTGGGAACCCTTAGATCATTGAATATGGAGAGATGGTCCAGGCTATGTTGGTCTGGCACAAACAACAGTGTGCCAAGTAGAAATCTACTTAAGTGCTGTTTTGACTGCAACTTTACACCCTCCTGATTCATCTCATGGTGCAGATTGACAGAAAATTTATCAAATATTAAAGGGAGCTTCAGATCACATATTGTGATGGAGCTATCATCTAGTTCACCACATCTTTCAATTCCAGGGATGTTTTTCACAACTTCTTCTGGCTGATTTAATTCTTGTTATTAGTGTTGTAGGAAGGGACTCCAGCTTGTCTAAAAGGGGGGGATAATGTAGATGGTGGATTTAATAATGTTTTGTTATAGCCAACCTGTAATGTTTTATTGGAATTAGGTAGTGATGTAACTTATTATGTTTGGTTATACAAGCAATAAACTTATTTATTTTTATTTAAAAGGCAAGTCTATGCCAAAGAATGTATGCTGATTTAGCCCTCGTACCAAACAATTGTGAAGACACTACCTATATGAGAACATTTGTTTATCTGGAATTTATTTTGTGAATTTTTATTGCTGTTAGTATCTATATTTTGCTGCAATTTGGTTGTGTAGAATTAGTAGAAAACACCCCTCATCTCCTTACATCCCCTTTTCTCCTAGCATGCCTCTGACAAAACCTAATGCAACATTTGATTCACAAGAAAATACAATCATCAGCCTCTTGTTGGAGACATTACCGCATGCTATTAGCTCCTTACCCTTTCTTGAACTACACTTGCTCACCATCCCTTGCCAAAGGATTTAGCACCTATGTTCCTGCCAATCTTCATCAGCCACATCTAATTTGGGATTCTACTCCTCCTTAATTGATGTTTCGCACATGCCTCACACCTAGTGCAGGCTTTATATATCTTCACTAAGAGACAGTATAAGATGGCAACAATTCAGGTTCATAGAATGGCCTAACACAGGTCTGCCAACATAATCATATCCAAAATACTCATGGTGGCTTAAAACATAGGTGCCTTCAAAGATCCACACAAGAGCTTTGAACTGACTATAGGTGGCCATTAAAGGCTCTTGAACAATCCCTTCATTAGCAAGATAAGCTGCTGCCTAATTGAACTGTCTCACAATGATGAAAGATGATAGAATAAAATTTCTCCTTTAACCCAGAGACATACTTATCTACTGAGCATCCAATTCAGATTGTTCCCTTTATTGATTGCATTTATCACCACCTTTGAGTCATCTTCAACTATTAAATTTTTCTGGTTTTGAGATAGTATTGTGCCCAATCCTGGAAGGAATGCTTCCCACTTTACTTCATTGTTCATCCTTATACCAAAGAATAGCATGTTTACTGCTCTGTCTGATAAAATAAATACCTGAATTGATAATACAGATGACAATGCAAAGCAGATACAGGAGCAAAATATAGCTTTATTCGCACATGAAATCATTACAGAAGAAGACCAGAGATGGTCAACCAAGGATCAAAGTTGATCCAACTAGATCATACTACTTTCCTTGATGATACACAGTCTATTTAAAGGACCCGATGGTTGCAAAAAAGAAGACAATTGTCAACCGACGGTTATAACTACCCAAGGCCGACAAACAATTAATACATGGTCGGATAACCAATATTATTGAAACATAATAATAGACATTGTACATTGACTACATAGCAACCCTCCATTAATCAAACCTCCTTTAGAATCTTGTAACAGGAAAGCTCCCCCTGCTAAACCTGGGTTCTTTCTTGAAACCCCATCACAATTTAATTTGACATAGGTATCCTCATGAGGCAACCATTGTTCTCCACTAGCTTTCTTTGCTGCTTTTTTGCTCCTATTCTTCATGCATGTAATCTTATTCTCCCTTTTCCCTTGAATGGTTTTTTTGAATATTATTGATTTATTTTATTCTAACAATCATTAGGAAAAGAGTAGGTGGGAAGTTATCAAGCTGGCCACCACATCTCTTTATAAGAAGTATCAGAAGGGGATCAGTTGAAACTTGGAAGCACATCAAGTGCGGACTATTTCCTGGCCTGTGTGGGATGCCATGTCAAATGTATTTGTATTCAAATTCACAAGACAATACCTATTATCTTTTCGTTTTCTTCTAATGGAAATGTGCATGTCTTTTCACAACTCACTTTGCTGTTGTGGTTCACAGTTGCATTAGAACATTTTTCTGAAGTCAGCAAATTGTTCTATTAATTTTTCCATTATGGGGAGGGTGGATTGAGTTTAGCTACTGAATGCAAATGTGATCTGTGATTTAGGTGTGGCTAGCTACAATGTTAGATATTTGACCATTTATATATATATATATATATTCTCACAGTAGATTTTGGAAACTCATTGTGGTCTAGCAATTTTGACTTTTGAATCTAATGAAACTTGTTATTGTTGAATATGGTTGTTAGGTGATAAATGCCCTGAGAGAATTTGGGCTTGAGTCATCGAACTTGATTCTTGGAATTGACTTCACCAAGAGTAATGAGTGGACTGGTAACAACATTCTCTCTCTCTCTCTCTCTCTCTCTCTCTCTCTCTCTCTCTCTGTGTCTGAAAAAGTTTCAGATTTGTGTAGGTTTCAAAGATATAGTTTAACCAAACTGGGCATTAAAAATTAATAGGTTTTTTATTTGATAAATGCAGGGAAACACTCTTTTAATAGGCGAAGTTTGCATGAGATCGGGAACATACCAAACCCATATGAGCAAGCAATCTCAATCATTGGACAAACTCTGTCTCCATTTGACGAAGATAATATGATCCCTTGTTTTGGCTTTGGCGATGGTTTGTAGTTATAGATAGTTTTTACATTAAATTATGTAGCTTTGTGAAAATGCATTACACATAGATATAAACCATCATCTGATATAAAGACGTGCAATTATCTTCTTTAGAATTATTGATGCTATCAATTTTAAATACTATTTTGTGGTTATTGCAGCATCTACACATGACCATTCGGTGTTCAGCTTCTTTCCAGACTTTCGACCTTGCCATGGGTTTGAAGAGGCTCTTACACGGTATAGGGAGATTGTTCCACATTTGAGATTAGCTGGTTTGAATCTTAAATACCCTCCCATTTTTCTTTCTTCTTCACTGTAGGTTTGTCCAAGTTGTATATCAGTTTTACAATGTTGGTAAAAGTTTGATCATCTCATCTGGAAAAATTACCAATTACATTCTTTTATGAATCATGGTCTAAGGAAAACTACATGAATCTGGTAATACTAAGTGCTCTGACACTAGAATTGGCATGCAATTGGACAATATATGCCAGTGCATAGTGATGAGCACACAGTTATACTGAGAGGGGGTGAGGAGGGTAGGAGGGGTGAATCAGTATAACATAACTTTTACCAATTAAAAACTTTATCAATCACAATAGCAACTATGTAAGAATATAACAATAAGAACAAGTTGACACCAAGATTTTACGTGGAAACCCTTATGGTACAAATAATGTACTTTATATTTATATAAGTTAACAATGATTGTAGGCACCAACCTACTTGAGGTACCAACCTCTTAATCTGTTTTGTAGGCACCAACCTACAAGGAGCACCAACTCCCTAACTTGGTTTAGTAGGCACCAACCTACAAGGAGCTCCAACTCCCTCTTCCAAGGTACCAACCTTGGCTAACTTGACTGAAAATTAGAATGAGATCTTCACAACAGATCTGCCTTTTATCTCAACTTAACTCCTTGTGATGTAAGATGCCGCTTTAAAGCTTACACAAATGATGTATACTTCTGCACCTCTTTTCACATAATCATTCTCACACACTCTCCCTTGCGAATCTGAGTTTGAATCATATATATATTTTGGTCAAACATTGCACCCTTTGTTGGAGCAATATGTCTCTTTGAATCTGCTTTTTGAAATCTGAAGTTTGCACCTTTTCAAATTGTAAATTGCACCTATTCATAATAATTGGAATTTTAATCTCTTCCTTAATCGACTTTATCACATCATTGCTTGCATTACATATGATTTAATCAAAATTCTTTCCATGAACAGATCGCTGTGTTTTGATGAAGTTTTGCACTTGTAAATTGCAACTCTTCATTTAAGTCTAATTTTTGCATTAATAAATCGTATCTTTCATTGGGCGCTTCATACACAAGATCGCACCTCTTTTATTAAGTATTGCTTGTCTTTAAAATTGTACTTCTTTTAAACCTGTCTTTTTGTTAATAAAATTACTTTGAAAACAGATCGTTCTTTCTCAAGAATCGCATCTCCTCTTTTATTGAATCACTTGTTGCTGTTTTCAAATATTAATGTCAATATTACTAATTGCTGCCTCCATAATCAGATCGCTCCTTTGATAAATTAGTCTTAATTTGTCTTACAAAAAGATCGCACCATTTCATGAGTAAATCGTATCATTTCATGAATACGATTAGTTAATCATTTGTTAACAGATTCTTAATGATCAGTTTTTATCGATGCTATTGATAATGTTCATCCAAGTTCAGTGCTGTTTCTGCTGTGTAGCTTCTTCCCAAGCTTGAAGTACGTGATCAAATATCTCTTGGATCCCAAGTTGATGCTTTACCTTAAGATCGATTAGATTGATCATAAATCGATTTATTAAACTTCATCTTCAGATTTACATCGATCTTTTCTAGTATTGTGAATCGATGTTGTCTTATGTTCTTTCTGTTCAAGGTTGTCATGCTATTCATGATTACGTTTTTCTCAAACAATTTGTAAGGTAATCACTTGCATATACATTATACTTTCAGACTTTCAGTCATGCTGATCTTCATGCTTTACCTTGACATCAATGACAATATTTCCAACACATAGCGGTGTTCATAAACTGAGCTGACAAATTTGTTCCTATTAAGAGTCCTCACTACACAGATGTTCCCATTCAGTCTCTTCCATATATATCTAGGGAACTAAAGTTTATGTGTTATGTAATTGTTATCTATAACTGTCAAAAATATTCATTGAAGTAAAAGCACTCATAGTACATACTCTTTGAAATTCTTACACTTGTGAAGAAGAGATGGTGGAGTCATTGGTTACATTCTGGGTTTGTCTTTCTATAAGTAAGGTCTTATAATTTTATCATGCTAGTTAGTTTTTGATAAGATGCATGTAAAGGTGCCTATGAACCTATTCATTTATACTAAATCCACCTAGTTGATATCTGATGTCCATTCTTCTTATCATCCAATACAATATATAAGTATTAATTTGTCTGGATATAACTTACTATAACTGTAGGTGTGATCCACCCTTTCTATTTTATGTTTTTGGGTCAATATGTTCTTTGCACCTGTTGCATGAGACACTTGCCACGTCCTTGTTTCCTTGAAGTTTCCCTCCTTTTACTAACTTCTCAACAACTTACTTCATCTTGTTAACTCTTAATTTCTGCAGAAGACATACCTTAGCTAGACACACAATGTAAACAATATAATTTTATATTATATTAATACTTGCGGGGTTGACTTGTTTTGTTATTTGATTGTCAGCTAAAGAGTAATTTAGCAAATGGTTATAAACAGTTAACCAACCAGTCATGGTCTGACTGACAATTGATGGCTCTTTAAAAGGAACTTCTGCATTCAGGGAGGTGTGCTTATTTATGTACTGTCCTCCCTGAATTACTTTCTTTTTAACTGAACACTAGCTTGAATAAAGCATTCTGGTATGAATTGTTATTCTTATTTTTGTACTGTTGAATTGATGTGTAGAAACTTAGTAGTTGTGATCTGGTGCCATTGCATTTGTGAAGTAAGGTTCAAGAGAACCATAGCTGGCAATAATTATTGGCGATGACTCAACAAGATGGAAAAGTAGGAGTAAAGGGGCTAGTGAAATGATAATCATCTGACATGCAATGACAAAGAGAAGATCAACTCACCCAAGACCTTAGGCACTTGTGGGAACTTTTGGTTCAAGAGCATGCCTTAGAAGAATCAAATAGAAGTCAAGTACTTGCAGAATTTGTTTGAGGCAACTTGGCTCCATAGAAAGAAGTTAATTGATTGTTAGATAATTTGCCTAGACTACTAGCAATCACTATATAATCTTACAAAATCTTTGTGCTGAAAGAAACCACAAAGCACATAAACAACAAATATTTCAGCAGTATGAAGAAAGATATCATCGGAAGGAAGAGGAATGGAGTGAATACTGACATTGTACCCCAAGAGATTAATGCCATTAAGCTTGAACAAAGGTGGGAGGAGACAATAGTGTGGTCAGGGGGTGGACTGTGAAACCAGGCGATCAGTTAGACTGGTGGAACAACAGGAACAAAGAGGGCTGGGGGAAGCAACCTATTCCAATAATTCAATAGAACACTCTAAGAGCCAAAGCCTCAGTTGTGATCAAAGAAATCAAATAATTCAATCAAATTTGAGGAATAGTCCACTACTCATGAAAGAAGAGTGGGTTGAAGTTGCTAGGCAACTTTTGCTTCTTGAAGAAGGAAGTGTTGACCTTAGTGACTGAGTAATGTTGAAAGCTCCTGCAGAAGAGTCTACCTAGTTGATTGATTCAACAAATTCCTTTCCATATGAGGGAAGTCTCTATTTTGAGATGGGGTGCAATGATTGCTTAGTGGAAGAAGAGAGAGGCATACAAGAGCAATATTTGAGGCATTGGAGAAAATGTATCGGAAGGGACTAAGCCAAAAATTCTAGGACAAGGAATCAGACTGGAGCAAAAGGAGTTGGAAGGTGGCCACAATAGTGTACGGATTGCTGAGATCATGGGAAGGTTTTTGGATTTAGACATGTCTGATAGTGTTGAGAGAGTAGAGGAACATCCAAATCAGACCTCCTTGAGGAGAGGGGTTTGACCACTGCAGTTGCATCAAGAACAACCAGAGATATTTACTCTACTAACCAGCCCAAGGTCAGAAAGACTAAAGTTGTTGAATTTCACTGGCAATGGGTCTAAGGATCTAGTGTGTCGTCACAAAACATTCAGAACTATTTGGATGGCTGGTGTGCAGACTGATGAATGCCATTTGTTGCAATCATTCACAACCACACTTAGGGCAATGACAATTGATTGGTTCATAGATGTACCACCAATAGAAAGATGTTTGTGGGAGAAGTTGTGGAAGGCCTTTGTGAAAAACTTTAAATTTCTTTGAGATGATAATGAAGTTGTTACTGAAATATATAACACCCAACAAACAAAACACGAAAATGTATGAGCATACAATTGTATTCTCAAAGAATTGTTGGGAAAACTAGAAAAAAACTGGCTGATAAGCTAAAGAAATGGTGTTTCATTGAGGGATTGATACCCTTGTTGTGAAGGAAGATGAAGGTGGTGCCACCTTAATTGTATGTTGATGCATACGATAAGGTGATGGACATTAAAAGTGAAAGCCAAATTTCCTCACACTCTAGATGAAGATGTGAAGAGGACAATGATTCAGTCACAAGCAACGATAGTCAATTGGGATTGGTTCAAGCTTTGAGAAGAGATATACTTTGGAAGATGAAAGAACATAAAAGGAGATACCAACAAAATGGCAAGGTAGCCATGGTGTACAAATTGCAAGATGGAAGGCCATACGTTGACACCAAGGTAAACTTCCCAAGAAGGATGTTTTGCGAGATTTGTCAAATAAGATTACGTAAGTGCTTTTCACTTGCAGAGGGCAATCAACCCAATCTACTACACCTTTGAAGTTGTAGAATAATAAAAGTGCATCTGTTAGCAGCTATTGTAATC
The DNA here is from genome assembly GCA_007258455.2 of Sequoia sempervirens. NCBI lineage: Eukaryota > Viridiplantae > Streptophyta > Pinopsida > Cupressales > Cupressaceae > Sequoia > Sequoia sempervirens. Next base: position 428,229 of record VDFB02380101.1, on the reverse strand, counting down.
AAAGAAACATTAATACTAATAGACATCAAAACAACAATGGTAGGGGAGGTTGGAGTTAGATACAATATGACTGCAAGGGTTTGGTTATCATGCAATGTCAATAGTGCAATCAATGTGGTTACATTGCAAGGAATTGTTCAAGAAATCAGGTAGCATCATCCTACGTTATAGATAATGTGGATCTGGAGATCATGATACCAATGGATGTTGGAAATGAAAATCCAGCATAAACTTCAACATGATTGATGTGCCAAGACCAAGTAAATATTGGCCTTCACATGTTCCCAAGTGAAGAAACCCACAAATTTGCACTCGTGTATACAAAAAGAAAGACTCATTGAGGTAATAGCCATTGTAGAGCATGTTTGCTCTTCTATTTTGATAAAATTAATACTTAATTAATAAGAGAAATAAAATGCATACCAAACAGGAGTAAAAGTAGATCTTTATTTGCACATGAAGTTATGAAATGTACCACCCCAATTTTTTTTTCACTTTACTGTTCACTTGTAGACATTTTATCAAACAGTTTACAAGAAATACAAATTATAAAAAGTTTGTAGCTCCAAATTGCTGCTGAGGCGTCACCTTATAATCACTATTCACTGTCCGTACAATCTCCTAGAAATGGTATGACAACATTAAATTAACTTGAAGTATGAATAAATCGCCCCCTTGTTTCACATGGTTTACTTTTTCCTTTTTTCTGAAACTCACGACTCCTTTACAGTTCTGTACGGAATGGTACAGTAGGGCTCAATTCTATATGGCATATTAGAGGAGTGTTGGCTTAAGGAAATTCCTGAATGAGTCAATATTAATCTTGACTTTATCTGACCAATTCATCTCTGCGTCATCCTCCTATCATCCCTTATTTTGTACGACGCCTCCATTCTTAGCTGAAGTTCCCACCAAATTGTACAAAATTATTCTTACTTGTACGGACACCCTTGAAAGTATGGCAGCAACAAAGGAATAAATTTTTAAATGTTTAATGACTTGATTTCCTTAATCAGAGCTTCACGTCCCCTTAGGAAATTAATTAAATTGTACAACACCAAACTTTCAAACACCGTGCACCTTTTCAAATGAAGATGTATGAACCCCCCTTCTTTTTTTCCTTGGTAGTGCCTATGACCAAATTGTACAGCTGACTAGTTACAAAAATGGTACGACCCAAGCCATTAAAACACCAATTAAAAGTATCATCAACACCAAAATAAACTTTGTAAATCTGCAGAATTAGTTTACTCTCAAAATGACTTTATTCTGATCAATCCCCAATTTACCAAAAAACTCCATTAAACTCTCCACCAATTAGCTCCGGCTGCCCGTTGAGGTCAGGCCATGTCCCGTTTTGGTGACAGCCCTATAATTTCGATCCTCGTAGGCTGATGTGAGAGGATCAGCGGTGGCGTTATCCGTGTTTGGTAATTGTATCAGGTTGGGCCTTCTTCCAGAGAGCATTTTCAGAAACTTTCTATTTTTAGAAAGTTAGGTCAGGCGGAAGCTGCTATTTCGGGCAGGGCACCTGGTGCAGTTATTCAGCTCAGAATCGACCCAGTTCAGTAGTTGATTGATTTGACGGAGAAATAAGGAGTAATTAATGAGTTATTAAATATTTAATAATTTGACTTTATAATAAAGTCACTTTATTGAAATATTAAAATATTTAATTATTTGGCTTAGTTATAAAGTATTTAATTATACTTTATAATATATTATTAAAAGGTGACTTAATGAGTATTTATATTCATTAAAAAGGGGACGCCAATGATTAATTATTTCTCCTAAGTCAAAAGAGCAAATTAAATCATTAATTTAAATGATTTATTAAAAAGGAGAATAGGTCGAATTTTTCTTCAAGGCAATATATACTCTTCACAGACAAAATCGAACTATCATGTTATTATTCAATTTTGTCTTGATTTTTGCTCTGAGCATTGGAGTTTGCAAACCCTAGGGTTTCTGGCAGACGATCGTTTCTGGAGAACGAAAACTCTTCAGGAATCAGGCAGACTGAGGCTGTGAAATATCAGTTGAAGCTGGCACTTGGTGATTTCATCCAGAAGTCACAGATTGAGCTTAACCAGTTATTTGTTCAGAGATTTACAGAGGATATCATCTTCTTTTTGGGGCGATTCCATTCACTACCACTCATCAGTGTTTTGGCACGAGTTTCAAGGAATCCGTACTATCATTATTACTGCTGCAGACTGGCCGTACCACTGTACCTGCAGGCCGTACTTATTCTTTTCAGAGATTCTCTTCTGGCTTTCAGTTTCCAGCTCCCAGCTTTAGGCGTTGGCTTTGTATTGAGCATTTATTGGAGATTCGACATTGAAATCAGAGTCTGGAGATTTATTCATTCCTGGCCGTACTCAGCATTTATTGCTGCAGCCGCCACTTACAGAAAACCAGGTTTTTTCTCAATAAATTTAATATATTTTCATTGCATGTTCAGATTTCTATATTGTAAGTTCGGGAAAAGTTGAAATAAAAGAACTCCTATCTATTCTGAACAATTTCCATGCATTTCAAGTTTATTTGAATTTTTTATGAATTTTTTACCAATTCCTAGAGAAATCGCAATTTTCATATTGCCTGTGAAAACCCTCAAAAACACAAAAAAATCGAAAATTTGCAAAACACAATACAAAAACAATCAGAGTTGAATCAGAGAACCACCAGGGTTCACATTAGCAATCACCTAGGAAGTATCTTTCAACATCGAAGATAATATTCCCCATGAAGGTCTGCATCTTCCTGATGTTCTAGAAACACTGGCAACATAACTTCTCAAAATTTCTTGAATGCTGAAAATTGTGCCAAAAAATTACTTTTCTTTTCCCATCCATAACTCATACACTTTCTTGAAATTCTCACATTTACTTTTATTTTTAATTCTTATGTCTTCCTTTTGGACCCCAACAATGAAAATACTGACTTCACCTTTTTAAATAAAAAACACCTTATGTCTCCTTTATATATTATTTTAATAAACGCTAAGTTAAATATTTAATTTAACTTAAAAACAGTAGCATTTAATTAAAATAATAACAATTTGACTAAACTTGGAGAGGGGATATTACAAGTTATTATAGAAGTAGACCAGAGATGGTCAACCAAGGATCATACTACTTTCCTTGACAATGTTAAGGCCATTTAAATGACTCAATGGTTGCCATGAGAACACAACTGTCTATCAACCGACTCCTATAACTACCTGAAATTCAACAAGCAATTAATACATAGTCGGATACAACCATATTAACAAAACATACTAAAGACATTGTATGATGACTACATCATCCCCCTCCAAAGAAAAAGTTGTCTTCCAGACGACAAAGAAAACAAGCATCAAGTAACATTAGGCAAGATTTTCCAAACTTGTGATGGTGTTGTGAACGAAGGAGAACCTTGATGGTGGCGCTTCCCACTAGTAGAAAACTAAGGAGGAAAATTGGAAGTACACGTGGAGTATAAGTAGAACCAACATATCCAAAATGCATGCAAATGTAAGGAGAATGCGTTTGCCAATGACCATACAATTTAGGAATTGTGGCTGAGGGAAAAACAAACAAGGAACCCAATTTGACTGCATAATGGAGTTAGAAAATGCTTCATCCAATCCATCACTGTGTAATGTCCACATTTTTAGGTTTCCTTATAGTGTAGTTGGTACTGACCTTGTGAATGTGTGTCAATGTTCTCAAAGGAGTTATTTGAAGATTCCAATGAGCTCAAGTGGTCTAGAGGACTCATATGCCACTTTTCAGGGTGATTTTCAGCTTTTGGTGTGCTTTCCAAGAATCTTGGAGAGGGCATCTATTTATAGTAAGTCGCCTGATTGGCTCCGTTTATCATTATTCTTCATTGGGATCACTCCAGTGCAGTCACTTTTCGTTTTTGATGCATTCTGACAGATTTCACAAAATGGTTGTATTAATGGCTTTATTTTAATTATTTTACTAAGGTCGCTAAATATTATTTAAAATATTTTAAAAGCACCTTAGTGTTATAGCTCATCGGAACTTGGATGAAATGTTTCAAATCATGGATGCATGAAATAGGGACCTTGTGTGTCAAGTTATGATTATTTTAATTAAAAGGTCCTTTTCAGAGCTAAAATGGAGTTTTAATTGAAAAGTGAATTTTAAAAATATAAGCTTTTGGAGAGTTTGGCTAAAAAAGCATAAAAAGCATTTGAGGGGCTCATTTGGATTATGGAGATTATTATATTTTCCTCTAATGATACCCTCGTGGTTCTGGGAGATTGAACTTGGTTCATCTCAGCCTTCTTGAGGACGAAAACCCTCTTGGAGAAGAATAGCTGCAGTGGTGAAAGATCCATCTAGGTAATTATAGTGTGAATCATTCAGAGTTACAGTTTGGGCAGGAAAGGAATTACTGGTGGAAGCATACAAATTTCACATAGAGCAAAATGTTGCTGGTAGTCTCATTGCAGGGATTGCGCTTGAGCTTATTGGCATGGTTGCAGGATTGTTGTGGAGAGATTTTCCAAGGCAAATATCGAGTTTATTTGAATGATAATTCCACAGATATATTTGAGCATATTTTGGAGAGTTAAGTGCAGAAACAGGGAGTGTTTTGAAGTGGTTTGCCACTTTGTAGGCCGCACATTTTGGTACAGTAGGATGTGGAGCGTTTGGAGGTCAAACACCTAGGGTGTTAGATTCCCTTGAGTGTATATGGAGGCATTTCATATTGGACTATTGAAGATTGATATTGTGGAGTGGAACAACTAGAGTTTGGAGGGTATGTTGGCACATTTATGGAGCTTCAATTGGCTGTTGTAATCAATTTTCAGACCTGTGCATGATATCAACAAATGGGTGTGTTGTTTGCCCTTTTGGTGTGATTTAATCATATGGGTATCTTGTAATATTGTTATAAGTGTTGTTCACCCTTCTTGAACTTATCATTAAGAGCCTCAATACTTTGACCATTAAAGTGTAGAAAATCAATAAACTCACTCATGACTACATCTTGCAAATTAGGATTAGGGAAGAGTCTATGGAATGCTACCTTGTACCCTTTAGTGATATCATAATCTTTATATGGGGCAATCCTTGTTGGCACAAAAAGAATCTCAACACTATAGTATTTTGGACTCAATGCAAAGGCAAAAAGATGTAGCAAGGCGGTCATTTTTTTCCATCTTTCTTCAATACTTATGTGTATTTATTTGAAGAAGTTTTCTTCAGGGTTGTGCTCTTTCTCATTTATGATGGTCTTCATCTTCTCAATCATTGAGTTGATGCCATCATATATCTCACCCAAGCAAGGCTTGTCCATGTTAGTTCAAAAAATCATATTCAAAATGGGCTTAGTGAAATCAAGGAGATACTCCACACGAACCTACCAAGATTATTTACTTAATATTTGTTGCCCTCTTAGTGTTGCTTTGCCTCTGATGAGCACAGTTATACTGAGAAGTGGTGGTGGGGGGGAGGGGGGTGTTGGAGGGGGTGAATCAGTATAACAACAATCTTTTACATTTCAAAACTTAATCAACCATAGTATTAATACTTCAAAAACTTAGTCATCCACAACAACACACATGCAAGATCTAGCAATTAAGAACAGAGGACAAACACACAATTTACATGGAAACTCTTGCAGGAGAAAACTGAAAGGAAAAATAAATTGAGCAAAGGAAATAACTAATCAATGAGCATTGTTTGAAGGAAAAATATTACCAAAGAGAGAGTAGCCAAACCAAGCACCACCAAATGCAAAAGAGACACAAGAATTTGATAAGGGGAAAAAACAAGAAAAAACCCCAATATTATGAATGGAGGAAAAATGCCTAAGAATGATACAAAGAGAGAGAGAGAGCACTTAAGCCTTAAGCTTGCTTGCTTGAATGAAGAATGAGAGGAGAGGCACGTCAATATATAGAGGTGAGAAGAGGAGTTAGAATTAGAAAGTAATGCCCAATTCAATGAATGCCACCATTCATCTATGTGTGTGCAAGTTGTGAAAACCTCTTAAGGAGGAGCTACAAATAAATAATTACAATTAAATAATAACCTTTACCAAGTTAAATTTAATATTCTAACAAAAACCATGGAAAAATATTGCTTATATATACATCTTGTAGGCACAATCTTACTTTTACAAATCTTCTTTTGTAGGCACCAACCCACTGAAGACACCAATCACCACAACTGAGCACCAACTCAGCAAGAGACACCAATCTCTTCTAATGAGAGGCACCAACCTCCCGATCTCCTTGGTTAGGAGGCACCAACCTCCAAATGAACAATATGTTAATTATTTGAACCTTCTTAGATTTGCTCACTACTTCGTCAAAATCTGCCTTTAGAATCTCCTAAAAATCATTCATAAATTCTGCCATAAACTCTAATAAATCTGCTCATATGTCTTCAAAATTATGCACTTATATGCCTTTTAAAACTGCTCCTTATATGAATGATATTCAATGAATTGCTTGCTTTCAAATGAACTTCACAATCTCTTCAAATATCTTCACCAAGGGAGGCAACTTCATAATTTTTTTTGAATTTAGTACGACATAAAATAGTTAAATAAATAAATTAACATGCTATTGTTAATTTAATAAATAAATTAGGTTTTGGAAGTTATATTCTTGTAATTAGTTTCATATAGGAAAAATGGCTTTATAAAGCCAATACTATGTAATTGTTTTGAGTGTAATGTGAATAACAAAATTTTGATTCGAGAGCAATCTCGTTTTTTTTCTCTCATTTCAATATGGTATCAGAACATGTTTTCTTGACCTCTTTGTTTGCCTTCCATTTGTTTGTTTTCATCCAAAGCGGTTCATTCAAGGGCCAAGGAGTGTAGATTACATGTAACAACCATTGATGTTTGTCCACCATTCTTGGATTTTGTCAACAAAGGAGCAGTGTAGACCACGTGCAAATCTGTGACATTCATCATTCATTTGCATTTCTTCTTTCTTTCCATTTTGGTCACTCCTTCCATTGTTTTTCCTACATTCTATTCATGTTCATATTCAAAATCTGAAAAAAAAAAAATAATATCTAAAGTTTTGTAGAAGAGCACAGGTGATGGAGGACTATTATCTGTTCAAGATCATTGACCCGTTATCGGGAGGCACATCAATATTTATTGGGCTTTATTATTGGTGGCAAATGGTATGAGGATTTCATATTCTGGATAAAACTTATATGGCGTCAACTATTTGATAGAGTGTTGAGCATTTCAAAGATACGATGTTGAGGCCATAGGAAGATAAGATGGCCGTGTAGGAGAATGATGTAAATATTCCTTGCAACATGTGGTGGTTGGTGACAAACATTTAGATCTCCTCAGCCTCTACATACAACTCTTTGGTCCAATCAATTTTCCAATCTTTTGTAGCACAAGATTGAGAGAGTGGACCACACAAGGCATCCAAAAGATGTGTGAATAGTGTTTTTTGAGTAACCACCCAACAACTCTACAATTCTTTGCATTGTTTGTTATCTCTTGAACAACGTTACAGTGTCCCACTTCCTTGAAATATGCTAACCAATTTTCTGCCACAATTTTTAGACAACAACCAATACTTGGCCAACTTGATTAGTGTTAGCGCCAAATCCAAAACTCTATCAAAGCAACTCTAACCAAGAATGCGCCCTAAAACCACTTAAGGAAGAGGGGAGGGGATATGGTCAGAGGATCCCTAGGATCGAATAACTCAACAACTGTAATAAGAATTCAACTGGAAATACAAAAAATTCAATGCCAAAAATGTGCACACAAGATCCTTTGAAAGGCGAGGTGCTAACATATGACAGAGTACTTATTTCAAATTGAAAATAAATTTAGGCGGATAACCAGCCATGAAGATTCAAACTATCTAATTCATCCGCTGCGGCGGGCATCCACTTTGGGGTGGGAATTCTCCACTTTTTCAGTGGGTACAATGAGAGTTACAAAACTTATTCTCCACACTGGCGGTAAACCATTCAGGGGTAATTAATGTTTGCTTTAGAAATTACAAGTAAATGCAATAATAACAAATGGTTGGATTAGTACTACTAATGCACAACCTTACAATCAAAATAATCTACAATTTACTAGTATTACAATGATAGAACAAAGCCAAAATGTGAAGAATGATTCTCTCAATTTACAAACCTCTCAAACACTGAAAATGAAACCAAAATTTGATTCTTACGAGGTCTGATAATTAAAACTAGCAAACTAAAATTGTAAACCAGCAATCTTGGAATCAATGAAATGCTCATAACTTAATCAATTTACCTCCGAATTGAGTGAAATCAAGTGCAGTGAACCTTTGGAGGATAGGCGCCCATGTCATGATGAAGAAACAACCTCAAAAGATAACCATTAATTCCATTGCACAATTCCCAAGGCACACAAAATGGTACGACCCCTAGCAAGGGCAATTTTGCTAGAATAAATCAAGGACTTAAAATAAAAATCTGGAAATTACTAGAGAGGGTCGCCATTACCTTAGAATTGATATTCTTGAATGCCCAGAACAAGATTAAAATCATACAAGGTGCTGGATACAAAATCGACCTTCAGTTGTCTAGAAACCAACAACTTGAAATCTGGAAAAAACTCAAAAATGCAACAACTATGAAGCTCAATCTGCTAGTCTGATTTGAGAAGCAACAAAATAGCCAACTAAGTGTTGTCTTTCAAACACGAAATTGGACAAGAGGCTAGGAGGTAAGCTTTCCTCGAAGCTGAAAACACAATGTCATTCCGACAACATAACAATAGCATAAGTTCATGGATGCCAAAAACTGGAGCAAAACTTCATTTTTAAAGAGAAAGAGATGACTCTTCAATTGCCCAGCAAGGTATGCCAAAAGTCACAGAGAAACTATTCAAATTTCCAAAATTTCATAATTCTTCTCAAGGTGGCGTCCCACTTTCAAGGCAATAAAACAACTTGAAAAAATAATTAAACTCCTCATGAGGGCGTACCCCTTCATGACCCACCTTTTTATAACAACATAAGTTATTCCACTAGGCCATGGGGTCAACTGAAAAATAGAACATTAATGCCTTTATTTCCAACTTTCTCCAAAATAATGCTTTTGAAAAAAGCCAATAATCAAACCCAAGCATTGCTCCAAAAAAAGGTGAACTAAAGGATTGACAACTGAGCCATTGCCAAAATTAATATTTACTAAAAATAGTAAACACCAAGAAAAAAGCCACAAACCTCCAAGCAAGGAAACCTTGATTTCACCACAAACTAGCCTACGGGCCTCTGGAATACGCTGATGAACTACTAAGCTAATCACTGATGAGAAGGGGACATTACAGTTCGCCCTCCTCGAGATTGCTTGTCCTTAAGCAACCGCAAATCTGGATGCTGCAAAACATGTTCACCTTCCCAAGTTGCATCTTCGATAGGCAAGTTCCTCCACCTGACCAAGTATTCCTTGATTGTTTTTCTCCTCAAGGAATGTTCCCTAGTGTCAAGAATCTCCTTTGGAATCAACACTAACTGTCCTTCATCCAATTGAGAAAGTTCTGTAGTGGCCACCACATTGTGCCCAAGTGCCTTCTTGAGGCGTGACACATGAAAGACTTTATGAACTTTGCTATCAACTGGAAGCTCCAATTCATATGCCACTTCACCAATTCTTTTGGTGACTTTGAATGGACCATAAAAATGTGGCTTCAACTTTTCTGCACCACTCTTCTTAAGGGAAGATTGTCGATAGGGCTGAAGTCTCAAGTAGACCATGTCTTCCACTTCAAAAGATCTCTGAACACGCTACTGATTAGCGGATAACTTCTGCTGATTTTGTGCTTGTTGCAGATTTTCTTTGAGAGATTTCAAGATGTCATGGCTCTGTTGAAACATATCCTTTGCCCGTGAAGCTCTACTATCACCAAACACCAAATCTACAAAGTTAGGAGCATCATAACCATAAAGAGCCATAAAAGGAGACATAACGAAAAACTTCTCTAAAGAATAACTCAGCCATTTGAGCTGCTGTAAACGAAGTTGTGACAACATAAAAATGAGCAAATTTTGTTAATCTATCTACCACAACAAAAATGCAATCACGTCCTTGCACCTTAGGCAACCCAGTGATAAAATCCATTGCAATGCTTTCCCAATTTTGATTTGGAATTGGCAAGGGCTGCAACAAACCAGCTGGAAAAGAATGTTCATTTTTATTCTTTTGGCAAGTAGAACATTCTCTTATGTAACTCATGATCTCTTCCTTCATCCCTTTCCAAGCAAACCTTTCTCTAATTTGCTTATAAGTCTTGAATATGCCTTGATGATCAACAAGGGGAACATCATGAACAGACTATAGAATCTTCTTTTTAAGCTTAGATTCAAGCACTAAAAAGATCCTACCTTTATAGAGAATTAACCCATCAACCAACTTATACCTTTCATGAACCAAATGACCTTCAAGCAAGCTAGTTGCAAACTGATTTTTAGCATAATCAGCAGCAATTAACTCCTTCCAATTTGTTGATAACTGACAAAGTGACTGCAAATGGGGTTTTCTTGAAAGAGCATCAGCCACTATGTTATTTTTCCCTTTGACATATTCAATGTCAAAGTCATATGCTTGGAGCTTAATTACCCACTTTTGTTGCCTTTCATTCAAATCCTTTCGGCGCATATAATGTTTAAGACTGTTGTGATCAGTCTTAACAACAAATTTGCTTCCCACCAAATATTGACAAAACTTGGACAAAGCGTGCATGATGGCAAACATCTCTTTGTCATAAATTGAGTAAGTTTTTTTTGCTCCTCTGAACTTCCTGCTTTTGAAGACAATGGGATGTTTGTCTTGCATTAAAACAACTCCAACACCTTCACCCAAAGCATCACATTGCAATTCAAATGGTTTTGTGAAATTTGGAAGAGCCAATATTGGACATGAACTCATGATGTGCTTAAACTTGTCAAACACTTTTTGTGCCTTGTTTGTCCATAGGAAAGCTCCTTTCTTTGTGAGATCTGTAAAGGGAGCTGCCATATGTGAATAGCCCTTCACAAATCTTCTCTAAAAACCACATAAGCCCAAAAATCCCTTTAAAAGAGAAACATTCTTTGGAGGAGGCCAATCAAGAATGGCCTTTATCTTCTGTAATGTCCCCTTCTCAAATGTGATCGCTTCAATTGACCGTTGGCCTATTCCGGAGACCCGTAGGCTACTCGGATGGTGAAATTAGGGTTTCCTGATTTTGTGGAGGTTGTTGCTTGAAGTTTGGAATTTGGATTGTGGATTCTTTCTGGGTTTTCAGAAAGCTTCGCAATGGTATAGTTCATTTGGTAATCTGAGTAACTTCATGAATTTACTATTTTTAGTAAATTCTATTTCTGGCAGTGGTCCTGTTGGCTACAGTGCAGTTGGCTCCAGTGCAGTTGGCTCTCGTCTTCAACTAGTTCAGTTGGTAATTTGATTTTTGGCCTTTGGATGCATTTTTTGGAGAGATAAGTTATTTTCATAATATAATGTTATATTTTAATATTATAACCCCTTGGCCTAGCATTACAACTTTATGTTGTTTTAAAAAAGGGGACTTTATGGGTGAAATGTCTCATCAGGAGTTAATTAATATTTTAAGGCAAAATTAACGGTTGGAGAAGTGGGACACCCACTTGAGGGAAAAAGATTAATTTTTATAAAATGAAATATTACCTTATGTGAAAAAGGACGCCACCTTTGGAGGGAAATGAGTTGAAGTCAAATTTGAAATTGGGCGCCCTTCTTGAAGCTTCTAGAAGATTCTCCTCAAGTCTATATATACAGGCCTAAGCTCTTCATTTGTTCATCTTTTGTCTACCATACCGTTATGTTGCTGAATTGTCTTCAAGCACTCGCTTCGAGGAAAGCACACCTCCTAGCAATGGCTCATCTTCTTGCTTGAAAGATAGGAACTAGTTGAGAGATATTTTGTAATAGGTTTGTCTTGCATTTTCAGTTGAGTATCTTGCATTTTGGAGTTTTAGTTTGCATTTTCTGTCTCATTTTGGAGTTGTTGAATATCATAGCTGATTGTAAGTTTTGCTCATATCTCATGAAATAAAAATATTATTGTTCTGGGCATTGCATCAATCTTTTTCTCTATGTAGGGCGATCATTCAAGCAAATTTGCAGATTTTTTTATGGACTCTATGATTTTATCAAGGCAATTCGCCCTTTCTTGAGGGCCTTATCATTCTGGTCTGCCTGGCAAGTGTTTAGAAAAAAAAATACTTCAATTTGTCAGCTGTTTCTTTGTCTAAATTTCATTGCCATCATCCTAGCTTTCGTTTGTATCAAGTCTCATGTTATTCTGGCAAGTATTGAGTGGGTTGTGAGTATTTTGGTGAGTTCTAGTGTTGCTGATTACTTCATTTCAGTCACTGGTCTGTCACATCAGTTTTGGATAAATGCAAATTTGTGAGGAGTCTGAGTCTAGAGAGGTTTGTTAAGTATTGAGGAAGTCTTATATATTATTGCAGCATTGAAGAACTTGAATTACTGGGCTTTGGCAAGCATTCTAACATATTGTAAGCTGATTAGTAGTACTATCAACAATTCTCCTCTCTATCTTTCATTTACTTTATTGTACTTCCCGCTGCATAAGTGGAAGAGGTTGGCTTGCCGCCTATTTACTTTCAGTTAGTAGTTGTAGGGACCCTTTGACCATATGCTCGCCATCACTCGGTGCCATCCTTGGTTAGAGTTACTTCAGCTCATCTTGCATTAGATCCTCTGACCATATGCTCGCCTGTCCTAGACACATTCTTGGTTAGAGTTCCCTTCCAGTTTGCATCTGCATTAAATCCTTTGACCAAATGCTCACACCTTGCCCACATCGGGATCCTGGTGTACATCCTGGTTAGAGTTGCTTTCCGCATCGTTTTGGTTTAGAGCTAACCTTAACAGGTGCGTGTTGATTGTAATTTGTAATTGAAAAACAAAAAAAAAAATTGTCCGGTTCATTACATCTTGTCAGGATCAACTTTGACACCCTTAGCACTGATGATGTGGCCAAGGTACAATAGCTCTGTCATCCCGAACTCACATTTTGACTCTTTGGCAAACAAGCATTCCACCTCCAAGATGCTAAGCACTTCTTCTAAGTGCTTGAGGTGCTCTTCCCAAGACTTACTGAAAATGAGGATATCATTGAAGAAGATGAGCATGAACTTCCTCAACTGCTGTCTAAAGATCTTGTTCATACAAGATTGAAATGTTGCTGGAGCATTTGTCAAACCGAAAGGCATGACAAGAAATTCAAAATGCCCAAAATGACATCTAAATGCTGTTTTCTCTATATCTACTTCCCTCATCTTGATTTGATGATAACCAGAACGAAGATCAATCTTCAGAAAGAACATAGCCCCATGGAGCTCAACTATCCTTGAAATAGGATATCTATTCTTAATTGTTTTTTGATTCAATGCGTGATAGTCCACACACATGCACATTGTGCCATCCTTCTTTTTGATCAACACCGCTGCTGAAGCAAAAGGACTTTTGCTTGGCCTAATGAACCCCATTTTCAGCAACTCCTTGATGGCCTTTTCTATCTCATCTTTTTGCTTCTTTGGATAATGATATGGCGTGGTGATGACTGGATTTGCTCCTTCTAATTCAATAACATGCTCACAACCTCTTTCAGGAGGTCTCCTAGGAGGTAGGCTATCGAAGACTTTGCTCTTCTTTGAAAGTAAGGCTTGAATATCAGGATGATATTGCCTTTTCTCTTCCACTGGATCAGTTGGTAGGACCATACATTCTGCTGCCCATTCGACTTGATCATGATGGATCAGCCTTTCCATTCTCTTCAAAGACACAATTCGAGGGCCCCCATTTGACATCCCTCTCAAAACAACCTTCTTTCCATCAGCTTGAAATTTCAGCTCCATTGTTTGTAGATTCAATGTGATCTCTCCAAGAGATCGCAGCCATTATATTCCCAATATGGCATCGGTATCACCAATACCAACAACATAGAAATCATCTTTTACTTCATAATTTCCTAACTGAATAGAAAGGTTAGGAATCTTCTTTGTACATGACATGGTGAAACCATCAGCTACCATTACTTTGAAGCCTTCAAACTCTTCAGTCTTCAATCCTCTCTTTGTCACCAATCCTTCGTCAATGAAGTAGTGAGTTGCTCCAATATCAATTAGAGCAACTATCCTTTGAGAACCAACCACTCCACGAACCTGAAAGGATTCATTTTTTTGAAAATTTGATAGTTGTGCTAAAGCACTGCCATCTTCGACCTCATTAGGCTTCTCTTCTGGAGCTTCTTCACCATCACTACTTGCTGATTTATATTGTTGATCAGGCGAATCAGATTCTGATCCATAATTAGAATAGCCCTCCATTTGGTGTGCTTTGCCTCTTCCATAGCAACGGTGTCCCTTAGCCCAAGGTTCACGGCAAGTGTAGCAAACTCCATTTTTTCTAAGCTATTCTTGGAGTTCTTCTGACATCTTTGGCAAAAACTTCTTTGGAAGATTTGAAGAATGTTTTTTATCTTTCTTATGGTTGAAAGGTTTCGAATGAAACTTAGGCCTTTGGGCTGCCAACTCCATGCTTCTCGCTTTCTTGATGGCTTCATCTAAAGTTGGTGGATCAAAGGCTTTGACCCATCCCTTCAAAGGCTCCATTAATCCTTTGGAAAAGAGAACCACAAGTCTTCTCTCAGTAATGTTAGGCACCATTACTGATAACCTCTAAAAATCAGCCACATGATTTTCTAAAGATCTTTGTTGCTTCAACTGTGCCAATTCTGTGAATCTCAACTCAGGATCCTTGGTATTAAATCTTTCAATCAGCTTGTTGGTAAACTCATCATAGGTGCAGATGAGGTTATGGCCAAGAGTGACCAAACCATGAGTCCACGATTCGTGAGCTACTCCATCCAAATGCAATGTGGGAAATTTAATTGCATCTTCCTCTAGCATTGGTCTGAGAGAGAGATAATTATTTAATTTCTGCACCCATGATCTAGCTGTACACTTATTACCACCATCAAAATGTTCCAAGGTTATCTTTCCCAAAGCTTGATAAAAATCATTTCTAAGCACCATAGGAGGACGTTGCTCATTCCTTCCACCATTTCTCTGACTCCTTTGATTCATGTATTGATCAAAGGTCCAAGCATCTCTCATATCAAGAGGTAAGGAAGCATATTCCATATAAGTTTATCGTGCATCATCAGCAAAAGGTAATGCAACTTCAACTAGTTGTTGCTCTTCCCTTGTAGTGAAAGTAGGGAAAAGAGGTCTAGAGGAGGACCCACTAGAAGTTGCAGTATGCTGACCCACAATTCTATCTCTTCTATTCACCTGAGGATTGCTATTACTGTTATTCCCATTGACTCCACTGCTTTCACCAATTGGATTATTTTGGGGCTGAATGATATTCTGTGCTACTCGCTGATTCAACTTGGACAATAATTGGGACATCATGTCGATCATTCCATCAAACTTTTTTTCTACTCTATCCGTTTCTTCATTATCTTGCCTAACACTGTCTAACATTATTTCAATCGTTTGACCAGCTCCTTCAACTGACTTTTCCGTACCTTCAACTGTTTTGCCAAGATCTCTTAAGGCTTCTGAAAATGTCTCTGCCTCTGGAACGGGTGGAAACTGATGTTGAGTTTTGGCTTGACTTCCGGTGAATGGTTTGGTTTCTCTTTCACTCATCAGACAATTGACTCCAGAATGTCACAGGATGGCAGGGTCTTCTACTCTGATACCATTGAAATATGCTAACCAATTTTTTGCCACAATTTTTACACAACAACCAATACTTGGCCAACTTGATTAGTGTTAGTGCCAAAACCAAAACTCTATCAAAGCAACTCTAACCAAGAATGCGCCCTAAAACCACTTAAGGAAGAGGGGCGGGCATATGGTCAAAGGATCACTAGGATTGAATAATTCAACAACTGTAATAAGAATTCAACTGGAAATACAAAAAACTCAACGCCAAGAATGTGCACACAAGATCCTTTGAAAGGCGAGTTGCTAACATATGACGGAGTACTTATTTCAAACTGAAAATAAACTTAGGCGGATAACCAGCCATGAAGATTCAAACTATCTAATTCATCCGCTGCGGCGGGCATCCACTCTGGGGTGGGAATTCTCCACTTTTTCAGTGGGTACAATGAGAGATACAAAGCTTATTCTCCACACTGGCGGTAAACCATCCAGGGGTAATTAATGTTTGATTTAGAAATTACAAGTAATAGCAGCAATAACAAATGGTTGGATTAGTACTACTAATGCACAACCTTACAATCAAAATAATCTGCAATTTACTAGTATTACAATGATAGAACAAAGCCAAAATGTGAAGAATGATTCTCTCAATTTACAAACCTCTCAAACACTGAAAATGAAACCAAAATTTGATTCTTACGAGGTCTGATAATTAAAACTAGCAAACTAAAACTGTAAACCAGCAATCTTGGAATCAATGAAATGCTCAAAACTTAATCAATTTACCTCCGAATTGAGTGAAATCAAGTGCAGTGAACCTTTGGAGGATATGCGTCCATGTCATGATGAAGAAACAACCTCAAAAGATAACCATTAATTCCATTGCACAATTCCCAAGGCACACAAAATGGTACGGCCCCTAGCAAGGGCAATTTTGCTAGAATAAATTAAGGACTTCAAATACAAATTTGGAAATTACTAGAGAGGGTTGCCATCACCTTAGAATTGATATTCTTGAATGCCCAGAACAAGATTAAAATCATACAAGGTGCTGGATACAAAATCGACCTTCAGTTGTTTAGAAACCAACAACTTGAAATATGGAAAAAACTCAAAAATGCAACAACTATGAAGCTCAATCTGCTAGTCGGATTTGAAAAGCAGCAAAATAGCCAACTAAGTGTTATCTTTCAAACACGAAATTGGACAAGAGGCTAGGAGGTAAGCTTTCCTCGAAGCTGAAAACACAATGTCATTCCGACAACATAACAATAGCATAAGTTCATGGATGCCAAAAGCTGGAGCAAAACTTCATTTTTAAAGAGAAAGAGATGACTCTTCAATTGCCCACCAAGGTACGCCAAAATTCATAGAGAAACTATTCAAATTTTAAAAATTTCATAATTCTTCTCAAGGTGGCGTCCCACTTTCAAGGCAATAAAACAACTTGAAAAAATAATTAAACTCCTCATGAGGGCGTACCCCTTCATGACCCACCTTTTTAAAACAACATAAGTTATTCCACTAGTCCATGGGGTCAACTGAAAAATAGAACATTAATGCCTTTATTTCCAACTTTCACCAAAATAATGCTTTTGAGAAAAGCCAGTAATCAAACCCAAGCACTGCTCCATAAAAAGATGAACTGAAGGATTGACAACTAAACCACTGCCAAAATTAGTATTTACTAAAAATAGTAAACACCTAGAAAAAAGCCACAAACCTCCAAGCAAGGAAACCCTGATTTCACCACAAACCAGCCTACGGGCCTCCGGAATAGGCTGATGAACCACTAAGCTAATCATTGATGAGAAGGGGACATTACATTTCTCAATGGCTATGATGAGGATATTAGGAATACATTGACCATTCTTCACTTGCCTCTCACAATCAGTGGCTCTCAAAAACATTGCCACTTTAGGGGACATTGCTATGACATTGATCAAGGGTCGATTTTTAGCATCTTTCCACCCATTGGAAAAAATGGACACCTTTGTCTCGGCCAATGAATCCCTTATAGGCTTTAATGAATCTTCTACAAGCTTGACCTCTTAGTCCATTAAGGTGCCCAACATCATCTCATAACCTGAGCCCTTGTACCCTATTGGAGCCTCATTAATTTTGCTCATCATTTCTTGCCAATGCTGAGTGAACTATATTGAAAGCCAACCCATTTGTATAAATAGCTATATGTTGATTGGCAATGTCTTGAGTCTCATTTTGAAAGGTCCTTATGGTCTCTTATTTGTAGTGGGTTTTTCACTTTTAGGAGTGGCAAAAAGTGGGTGGCTCTCTACCACAACATTGGGATTAGATGGGGGCATAAGGAGCTGCATTCCCTTTGATCTTTGTTTTGCTAAAGGATGATTTTCTCTATGGCTTGCTAGTTTGTTTTCTTGGTCTTGCTCCATAATATATGCTCACTTGCTCCAATAGCTTAGGTACACCATTCTTTCTAAGGAAAGTTTTGATGCCTAGTGTAAGAATTCCACACAAGTGTGCTCTCACTTGATTATATGAACAAGAATATTTGTCATCACACCCCTTGCAAATCTAAATACAATCCCCACCAGTTGGAATCGGTTGTATCATATCAACTTATTTCCATAGAGGAGAGCTCGGATTTGTTCTGAATTTAAGTTGGCCTGTGCAGCTATAACATTGGGATTAGATGGGGGCACGGGGGGCTTCATTCGCTTTGATCTTCTTTTTGCTCAAGGATGATTTTCTCTATGACTTGCTAGTTCGTTTGCTTGCTCTTGCTCCAATGGCACAAGTACACCTTTCTAGGGCAAACTTTGATGCCTGGTCCAAGAATTCCCAACAAATGGGCGTTCACCTAACTATATGAACTTAAATATTTGACATTACACCTCTTGCAAACCCAAATATAACTAACCCTCACCACCTAGAACCAGTTGTATCATGGCAGCACACTTCCATAGAGGAGAACTCAGATTTGTTTTGAATTTAGGTCAGCCAATGGAGCTAGAACTAGTTGGCATTGTAATTCCTTTGGCAGGAAATTTAATAAACAACAGACTCAAAACAAATAAAATTTTAAAAACAAAAAATAAATATATAAAATCCATCTCTTTTAAAATTGTAAGTATAGTGATACATGTGCAGGAAAATTAAAGAAAAACAAAGTAAAGAGTTCGTAGGATGTTTGCAAAACAAAAATGAAGGAAAAGAAATAAATTTTTTTACCTCTTTGCAAAAATATTCTATGATCTTCTTGGCAGATGAACACTTGCAAGTACGTAGGAATGGCATGCAATTGTTGGAGAACTTTCAATGATCAATCTTCAATTGCTTTCGTTGAATGACAAGCAAGAATGAAAGTTCAACCTTTTGGAAGAGTATTTGTTTTTTGCAATAAAAATGAGCCTGTATTGGTGTTTGAAATGTTTTAGAACACACTTCTAGGGTTATAAATTTATTTTAGGGTGCCCATGTCAAAGTCAAAGGAGGAAAAAATAAAAATTAAAAACAATTTTTTAAAAAGAGCTGCAGAAAAATCAATGGGTTCGCCCTAGGTTTGTTGGGTCTGCCTAGATCCTCGTGGGATTTGCCTAGGTCAAACCCACCTCCCCAGATCTACATCTTGTGCATATCCTTAGGTGGATTGAAGTGGACTGCAAATTCGGTTCAAACTAGGCCCTGATCCAGCCAGTCCTGTTGTGGATCCAGTAATAGAGGAATTGAGGAAACATATTAGTATTTCCTTCATATATAGATCAAAATTAGAGTTCAGTACATATTATAGATTACAACCAAGCTCAATACATATAAACTTGTTACACTGCTGTGAATTAAGAAAAGAAAAAAAGACAAGTTTTTTAAGAGGGCTGATCTAGCTTTATAAGGGCAGAATTGGTGGCATCCTGATCAGATCATGAGCAAATATGCTATATATACATGGTAAAAGCACTGTTATTTCACATTCATTTGCCCTTTAAAGCAGGTAACAGCAGAATAAAGGCAGTTGCAAGAGCAAATATAGTAGAATAAAGGCAGTTGTTTCAGTCTTCCGAAAGCATAAAGAGGCAACTTCTGCAGCTTAACAACAGGAGCAGCATCTAAAGAGCAGGAAAGGGTGTTTGGGGAGCAGTAGCAGAAATTTAAAATGACAGAATGACAGAAATAAGCACCTGTAACAGTTAGATTAGAGTTTTTTTTTTCCATGTTTGAAAAGTTTTCTTTTTTTCCCCTAGAGTTATTTGTTAGGGTCTCCCTCCCTGGAACATCCCCAAATATTTAGAGAAAAAGGGGACTGGGTGGGGGCATTCTGTCCACCCCTCCATCCTTGAAAAGTCTCCCATTCAGTAAACGTCTGAAAACCTCAGGGGTGTGATGCCAGGGAACACTGGCATTTACAAGAAATATACATTTATGTGTGGTAAATATAAAAACCCTAACCCTAATTGTAAACCCACAAATATTCAGGGTTTCAGGTTTACAATTGGGGTTAGGGCATACTAAATTAAGGCATTTAAAAAACCTGTCCCTAAACCACGTAATGTTATACAAAATATGATAGGGTAAGAACTAGAACTTAACCTTATACCCTAAAATTTTGTTTGGCCATTTAAACATAATAAAATGACATTTTAAGTTTTGTTTATTATTAAAATAAAATTCAAGCATAGCATACTATTAAAAATTTAAAACCCCCCAACCCTAAACCCTAAAAAAATTAATGGTTTAGGCTTAGGGTTTGGCCATAAAAAGTAATAAACAACATTTTAAGTTTTATTTAATAATAACAACATTTAAAGTTTGATTTATTATTAAAATGAAATTTAAATATAGCATACTATTGAAAAAAATTCAAACAGCGTTTAGGGTTTTTGTTTTTCCATATATGATAAAAACAATCTAATACAACATTTTAAGTTTTATAATTATATTTAATAATAAAATTTAAAAATACATACACCATAATGCATACTATTTAAAATAAATCTAATCCTAAACCCTGGAAAATGATTCAGGGTTTAAGGTTAGGGTTTTAACAAATATTTATTATTTAAAAAAAATCAGTAAAAATTTAAAAGATTTACCTGGATTTCTGCCGTCTTGAGTGAAGAGTTGTTGACTAATACTCTTGAATCCTTGTGAAATCCTCTGATGATCACTTGTTGCCAAAAGTATTAGACCCTAAATGGCAAAAACCCACTCAGGAAACCCTAAATGTAAATATTCACCTGTTGCAGAAAATATCAAATTGATAGCAGTTAAAATGAGATAAACAATTGCAGTTTCCTGCCTTTTATGTTGAAAAGATCAGATAAAATTGGAATGGAGTGGATAAACTTGAGTTAAAGTCGAATATTTTGAAAATGGGAAAATGTTCTTATATATTTGCTGAAATTTTGGGAAAATACCAATCACCAATTTTTTTTTTCAAAATATCAGCTGGATAGCAGGAACCAAGATCTTGCAATATATTGCGAGTTTTTCCCGCAATCTGGTACTATGGTATTTTGCATGTTATCTAAGTTTATTTTATGAATTTATCATGATGTATTTTTTAATATGCCAAGGTTTTACTAGTCCAGATTCGTAGTCAAAGTTTTGGTCTGCTGAGTTTTTGCAAAGTCTTGAGTTTTTGAACTATGGGTGGTATTGGTTGGATGGTCCACAACAGAAATATGATAACGGTTAGGGTAGATGCAGCACAAGTGATAATGCAAATGATCGAGCTTTTGAAAGAAGGCAATAAAATTTTTCACTAAGTTGCTATAGAACCTATTTGACTGACTGCAAGGGAAATATAGATCCAAGAATATAGGTCACTGATGTAATGGATAAGTATTACAGTATATGTTCATCTATTTGGCACACATGCACTATGGTGATTCCTTTTCTGTTTTTCTATGGACTGAGGTTTTGGCTCATGAGATTGTGCCTTGTACATAAGAAACTGAAAAATAATATATTTGTGTATGGTTTTATAAAGATTTTTGGTCTAATTCTTTGCATACCTCCATGATCTTCCTTTTTGCAGGACCAACATCATTTGCTCCAATTATTGATATTGCAATGGGGATTGTGGAGAGGAGTGGTGGACAATATCATGTTCTTGTCATCATTGCTGATGGGCAGGTTCTAAGCTTATGCATTTTGGAATTTTAAACTTCACTCTTTGGTTTGGGTAGAAATAATATTTTTTGGGAATGCACTTCAGAATTACGCTAGTCTTGCTTAACTTAATTTTCAAAGTTATTATCTGCTATTTGTTTCTATGTATTTAAACATCACCTACCCTTGAGTTTATTGTCTAACCAATTTTCATTTGACAAAGAGCAACCATTTACAATGCTTATTTTCTTCTGTTTTTACAGGTGACCAGGAGTAGTGATACACAAAGTGGGTCCTTCAGTCCACAAGAACAAAAAACAATTGACGCTATAGTTGCTGCAAGGTATAATAAGAAAATTATGCAAAACTTTCAATGACAAGTGCATTCATGTTAGCATTTCAATATGAGGCTCCACTTCTCATTTTTGCAGTAAGTTTCCTTTATCAATAGTATTAGTTGGAGTTGGAGATGGACCATGGGAAGCAATGCAGCAATTTGATGATAATATCCCCAGTCGAGTATTCGACAATTTTCAGGTGATATTTCTATGAAAAATACTTGTCTTTTTCTGATGAGCACATAAAATAAATCAAGAGTTGATAATCATTTAATTTCCCTTATATCAGGCTTTAATTTGTTATAGCTTTCATTTCACAGTTTGTGAACTTCACAAATATCATGTCTAAAAATATGTCTACATCTGAGAAAGAGGCAGCATTTGCACTAGCTGCACTTATGGAGATTCCATTTCAATACAAGGCAACACAAGAGCTTGGGCTTTTGAGGTATGCATTAGTTCTGCATGTTCTAGCTTTTCTTGTTTTAGGAATAGACATTTTTTCCTAATGGATGAATGGATCGCTTTGAAAAATCATTTGATGTTCCTTTGTACAGTCGTCATGTAGTTAAGGCACCAGAAGTATATCCATTGCCACCTCCATTCCCAGTAATTCAACGAGACACTGCCAGGCAAGCCTATTCGCACTCCACTAGTTTGTTTCCCACTCCTCAAGGCACTTCACATGGACCATCTTTTCAAGAAGAAAGACAGACAGAAAGCCAGGAGCAGGTAGGGGATTTATTTGTTTGGCACACTTAATGATTTCTGTATTGGGATTCGAGGCTTTACATAGTAAAAGCATTCTTTCTTGAAAAATATTCTTATATTTTAATTTTAGTTAGAAAAATCTAATAGTTGTATACCTCAGGCTTGCCCAATTTGCTTGACAAAACCCAGAGACATGGCTTTTGGCTGTGGACATACGGTATTCCTTGTTTTTAAAATCACTTTTTAGTTGATACATGACATGCAATTAGGAATTTATAACCGAGATCCTTCAGTTTGTACTTGATTCATGTGGCATCTGCTTCTCTGACAGACATGTAGAAGTTGTAGTGAGAAGGTGTCCATATGTCCTATTTGTCGGACACCAATAAGCACACGTTTGAGGCTGTATTCGGTTTGAAGCAATGCTTGGTTCACTTCGGTAGCTGCAAACTTTGGGAAAGTGCCACATTACTTCTAAAGGGAATTTAGTGGCAAGATTGACGAGACAGCATCCTACAGCAAGAGACACGTGGATCCCACATCAGTCGATTATAATTTGTGGCAATTAGACGAACTTTTGTGAAGAGATTGTTTCTTCAAACAACTTAAGCATGTGTGTGACACCTTGAATGCCCAAGTTCATTGAAGCACGGCATTATTGTTCTGTTTTGTATTTACATTGTGATAAACTTTGAACTTTCATCCTTATGTAGAGTATGAGTAAAACATGTACATTACAAAATTTTTTCTTGGTTCATTTTTATTTAGTTTTGTCATACTCCACAAATTCTGTTTCTTTGAAAACCAGCTCAAGTGGCTGAGGTTTTATATTTATTTAAAAAGTACTTATTTTTTTTCTCAACATATTGACAACAGAATTTTGTTATGTTTTTAGGTTCCCTAGCATCTTCAGTATTGTTCATCTTTGAAGAACTTAAAGATATATCAGATTTAATGCTTCATATAGCTTATTTTTGTCTCTTTTATTAGAATACATGCGTTTTGAACGTCCAATATGTGAGAATTTGAACTTTTGCACCTTTTGTACACCTTCAATATTTAAAAGGTTTTGTTTAGATCTTATAAAGAAAAAGGTTTACACGGAACTTGTTAATAAGGTTTATACAGCCATTGTTTTCCATAAACAATATTATTTAAAGAATTGTCTTTTTAAATTATTAATGAGCTATTGGAAACAGATGCAATGTGAGTAGTACCTACTCTTGCAAAAGTTTTTGATTGAAGGGGTGGCTGAAGGGAAGTTGATTCTCATAAAGAGATCAATTGTTGGAAAACAACATATTAGATCTGTCAATGAGCTTCATGTAATGGTCTATGGTCAACATGATCGTCAATATTGATCTGGCTAGGTGAGCCAATTATAGACAAGGCAGAGGATTAGTAGGAAGTTGAAAGGATCAGAAAAGGTTGGATGATTATTATTGGTCTTAAGCTCGCTATTAGCTTGAAGATTGGTTTATTAGTGAATCTAGTGTGAAAAATACTACAAAGCTAATTTGAGTGATATTTAGTAGTAGTGATAACAAAGATTGTACTCTAGCTACTACACAATGCAATTAATAAGGTCAATTTCCATTGAGAAAATATGGTGAGGACCTAGTCCTACTATTGTTGTTTTATGGAATTGTTTGATGAGATGAAGTGTCATTTGAGAAGTTCGATGAGGTAAAGTCTCATCTAGGAAGTAGTTTGGTGAGATTTTAGTAAAGCCGAATTGATTGAAGATTAGTTGTTTTGTTTTGTGAGGCAAGTCACTTGAAGGACAATTTAGGTGAGATCTTGTTCCCACCTAAAGAGCAATTCAATGGAGCCATATCCTATTGAGGTGTAGTGTGGCCATTCCCATACTAATTACAAGTATGTTGAATTGAGGAACTATTCCAATTAACACATGAAGTTATTTCTCTCCTATGATTAGAACTATACATAATGATGGTGTTGAATGTTGTGGACAATGGTCACTAGCTAGATATTAAGAAGGGGTGTTAGAAAATTGAAATCAAGCTTTAGATTGGTGTGAAAATGTTTTTTTTTCTAATTGTATAATAATTACTTAAAATAAATAACAAAAGAGATGTGGAAGGTAATATGCTTAAATCCCCAAAAACTAGGATCAAGGACATTGTATTAAAATGCCAATATGACTAATAAAAATTACCTTAGGTTGGAAAGTTTCAAAGAAGAGTGTTCAAATAACATACAAAATGTCTAATTATGAAATAAAGGTTGAAAAAATGTTCCCAAGCATTTAATTTCAATTTTTATTAGTTTTTTTATCAAACCCAAAGCAACATATTGCAAGTTGACTCAAGAAAACTTCAAAAAATTCTAAGTAATATTTAGTCTAAAAAGAAGGCTATTAATATAATCTTAGAGATAATGCTATCAATTATTAAAGTAGGTTACAAGAGCTTAATACATTAACATGTGTATTTTTTGGTGCTTGTTTGATGTGTTTTAGAGAAGAAGATGGAAATGCAGGTGGTGTTTACAATATAGAAAATAATGTTAATAACAACTAATACAAATATTGCAAGATTAAGTGTTGGAAACCCAACTATATAGATCAACTCACAATTGTAATATATTTCATATTTAATGCAAAAGTAATATAACCACTTAAATAAGGGTTTTACATACACAAATGATTATAACACCCTTACAATTGCATTTTAAACATACCTACTAGTTGTAGTTTAAAAAAAGTTTGAAACTGGAATATGACTAGCAACCTGGAGCTTGATGGAAAGCTTGGAAACTGCACAAATCATTGTTGTCTCACCCCAAGCTTGTTTGTTGAGGTGTCTTCAACCCTAGGCACCTCAAACCCCTCCAATATGCAGCCCAAAAACTAGGTGACCAACCCTAGAGTCCCCACACTCTCCTTGCAGTTGTATAGTTGCCTAGGAAGTGGTACAACCAACATAAGGTAGTAATTTTTTGAGTTTTAAACTTTCAAATCTGCTGGTAATAAATACTAAAACCCGCCCTCCAAATATGCAATGAAAACCCTAACAATCTTTACCAAACTAAAATAATAAAGCTCCAATGCGATTCGGGAATATAATCACCTCAAAATCCCCCAGATTGTGTCTTTCAACAACGTGGAGAATGTTTCCTGTAAGGGATTTTGTTCTCACAAACACTGAAGAAGAACCAACTCCTTGAGCAAGAAGAATATCATTTCACAAGTCAAGCATAAGCAAAATGAGCTCCAAACTTTACTTTTGTATCCCCCTCAAAACCCACGCCCCATTTAGCGTTAAATGCATTTTAAATTTAAATTTAAAGCGTTACTTTATTTCTCCAAGTGAGGCGCCCAATTTAGGGGTTACTTTAATTAAAATTTAAAAACTCGTCTCCCAAAAGTACCCCTTCATAAAGTCACTTTATAAAATTAAATAACGATAAAGTTAAATATTTAATCTAACTTTATAAAGTATCGTTATTTAAATTAAAATCTTGGACCATAGTAAATATTTGGATGCTAACATTAAATGCCTCCATTGATATAGCTAAAAATAGAAATGCTGACATTGACCTCACTAGTACCATAAATTGACTTACTAAAAATAGTAAGTATAGAAGAAATCATTCAAAACCACCCTAGAAAGGTGTTCCACACATCATAACGTCCAAAGCTCAAATAATCACCTAATATTGCAATCCCATTGGATCCAAATGACTCCAAGGATTCCCTAACCCTAACTCAATAGCCTATGAGAATCCACTGAATAGGCTAACTGTCCACCAAACCAAAATGACCTAGGAAGGGGACATTACAATCCACATTCCCCAAAATTGTGTGTCCTCAAGCAATCTTAGCTCTGGATGTTGCAAAATCTGCTCATTCGCCCATGTTGCATCCTCTACTGGCAAGTTCCACTTGACCAAATATTCCTTCATAACTCTCTTTCAAAGAGTTTGCTCTCGGGAGTCTATAATGGCCTCTGAAATTAGGATCAACTTGCCCTCCTTATTCAATGGTTGCAACTGTTGAGGGAACCACATTGTGTCTGGGTGCCTTCTTAAGCCTAGATACATGAAACACATTGTGAATCTTATTGCTAGTTGGGAACTCAAGCTCAAAGACAACCTCACCAACTCACCTAGACACTCTGAATGGACCATAGAATCTGGGCTTAAGTTTTTTTTGCTCCACTCTTCTTGAGAGTAGAATATCTATATGGTTGAAGCCTCAAATACACCATATCCCCAACCTCAAATCTATGCTCCACACGATGCTGATCAACATATAACTTCTGTTGATTCTATGCCTATTGCAAGTTCTTAAAAGATTTCATAACATTCTGACTCTCCTGCAATAAATTCCTTGTCTTAGGCACTTTGCTATCCCCAAAAAGAAAATCCAAGAAGTTGGGTGCCTCATACCCATACAAAGCCATGAAGGGTGATATCCCGATGTACATGTGATAAGTAGTATTATAGCAATACTCACCAAGATGCAACCATTTGAGCCAAGTTCTTTGTTGTCCAGACACAATTTCTGAGATACCCTTCCACCAATTTGTTAACAATCTCTATTTTTCCATATGTTTGTGGGTAGTAACTCGTGCTAGGAGAGAGCTCTATCCCACTCAATCGAAAAAGCTCTTGCCAAAAGAGGCTTAGGAACTTACTATCCTTATCACTCACTATACTCTTGGGCATCCCATGCAATCTGAAAATCTCTTTGAAGAATAAATCAACCATCTGAGCTATAGTATATGTCGTTGAAATAACAAATAAGTGTGCAAATTTGGTTAGCCTAATAACCACAACATATATGCAATCTCTGCTCTACATCTTAGGTAACCTGATAATGAAATTCATGGAGATACATTCTCATTTTTAATTAGGAATGGGTAAGGGCTGAAGTAGACTAGCTGGATAAGTATGCTCATTCTTATTTTGTTGGCAAGTGGGACACTCTTTGACATACTTAAGAATTTCATTTTAAAGTCCTTTCCTAGTAAATCTTTCTTGGATCTTCTTGTAGATCTTGAAGAAACCTGGGTGACTAGCTATGGGTGCATCTAGGAAGTCCTCAATATCTTTCCCTAAGTTGTGAAGTAGACACCAAATAAATCATCTCCTTATAAATGATCAACTCATTGAGAACTCTATACCTGTCATCATGGATAGTTCCCTCTGTGATTCATGTTGCCCAAGAATCCTTAGCATACTTTGTTGAAATTAACTTTCTTCAATCAACAACAATCTTAACTAGAGAGCATAAGTGAGGCCTCCTAGAAAGTGCATCGACAATTATATTCTTCTTCCCCTTGACATATACAATGTCAAAATCATATGCCTATAGTCTACTGACCCACTTCTGCTACCTATCATTAAGATCCTTCTGGTTCACGAAGTATTTGATGCTATTGTGGTCCATTTTTATAATAAATTTACCCCCTCCTAGGCATGGTCTGAATTTGGCCAAGGCATGCATGATGGCCAACATCTCCCTATCATAGATATAGTAACTCCTCTCCACACCTCTTAGTCTTTTGCTCTCAAATGCTATGGGGTGCTTCTCTTACATCAAGACAACTTTGATCCCCTCTCATGAAGTGTCACACTCCAACTCAAGAGGCTAGGAGAAATATGGTATTTCTAGTACAGGGCATGAAGACATTAACTGTTTAAAGTGCTAAAAAAACCTTTGTGCTGAATCAGACCACTCAAAAGCTCCCTTCTTTGTCAAGTCTATAAGTGGAGTTGCAGTTTGTGAAAATCCCTTAACAAACCTCTTGTAGAAACCACAAACCAAAGAATCCCTTAAGCTGAGTGAGACTCGTAGGAGTAGGCTACTCAACAATAGCCTTAATCTTCTCAGGATCCAGTATCACCCCCTGCATTGATGATGTGTCCAAGATAGAGAAGCTTTGTCATACCAAAGTCACATTTGGATTCCTTCTGGCATACATTGACCCACTTTCCAATATGCTCAAAACCTCCTCGAGATGCCTCATGTGTTCTTCCCATGTTTTACTAAAAAATAGGATATCATAAAAAAATATGAATACAAACTTCCTCAACTGTTTTTGAAATACCCGATTCATGCAATTCTAGAAAGTGGTTGGTGCATTTGTCAAACCAAAGGGCATCACCAAGAAATCAAAATATCCAAAATGACATCTAAAAGATTTCTTCTATATGCCCTCTCTCATCCAAATCTGATGGTAACCTAATCTCAAATCTATGTTGAAAAAATAACAAGCTCCATGCAACTCATCGATCAACTCATCTATCCATGGAATAGGGTACCTATTTTTAACTATTTTCTTATTCAATGCCCCATAGTCAATACATATTCATATTGCTCCATCTTTTTTCTTCACTAAAACCACTACTGATGCGAATGGACTCTTGCTGGGTTTAATGTGCCCCATCTCCAGTAATTCTTTAATTGATTTCACTATCTCATGCTTATGCCTCTTAGAATGTCTGTATGGAGTAGTAATCACTAGTTTGGCACCCTCCTCCAACTCTATAACATTGCACTATCCCTCTCTAGTGGTACTCCATGAGGGATACTCCCAAAGACCTTGCTATGCTTAGATAGAAACTTCTGGATATCTGGATGGTAAGTGTTCTTTTGTTGATATGTAAATGTAGGTATGATACGACACTTTGCTTCCCACTCCACCTACTCATGTCTAATTAAACACTCCATCCTCTTAAATGATACAACTCTAGGACCCCCATCTGATAACCCTTTGAGCACTATCTTCTTCCCATTTGATTCAAACTTCATTTCCATTTTCTATAAGTTGAAAGAAAAATCCACAAGAGATTTCATCCAATGCATCCCCAAGACCCTATTAGTATCCCCAATATTTACCACATAGAATTCATCCTTCAACTCATAGTCTCCCAACTGTATGCTCAAATTAGAAATTTTATGAGTACAAGAAAGTTTGTACCCATTATCTACCATGACCTTGAATCCATTGTGCTCTTTGTTTGCATCCTTCTTCTATTCACAAAGCCCTCATTAATGAAGTTATGAGTGGCACCTATATCAATAAGTGCTATGATTTGTTTCTCCTATAATGTCCCTCTAACCTTGAATGTTACTATTTTTTGGATACTAGAGAGTTGGGAAATGGTACCATCACTCTTTGGTCCCTCATCTGATGAGCTCTCTTCCTCACTACTCTCTGAATCATATTATTGATTTGATTTTTTTGATGTAGATTCATCAGCAGAAAAATACACTATTTTCTTTACTTTTGCTTTCACATTGCATTTGTGAGATGGGTCCCAAGGTTCTCTACAATGGAAGCACAATTTCTTCCTCTAAAGGTCATTAAGCTACTCATTATCCAACTTGTTGGACTCATTATGTGGCTGATGTGAATCCCTATGAAATGTTTTCTTATCCTTATCCTTCTTATGAGGGAAACTCTTAGACTGCAATTTGTTTATAAGAGTGGAAGTCTCTATATCTTCAGCCTTCTTGATGGGTTTTTGTAGTGAAGATGGATTAAGGGCCTTAATCCAGCCTCACAAAGGATCTAAAAGACCATCCATGAAAAGAACAATGAGTTTGGCCTCTAAAGTATCTGTGACCAAAACTGAAAGCCTCTGAAAATCAACAACATATGTAAACTCCATTTTTTGAGCTGAGCCAACTCCTCCTTAAAGTGCAACTTGAGATCCTTCCTATCAAATTTCTCAATCAACCTCTTTGTAAATTTGACATATGAGTCAATTTGTTCATGATCCAAGGTGATCATGCCATGTTGCCACCACTCATGAGCACTACCATCCAAATGTATAGTGACATATTTGATGGTCTTATCCTCTTGCATTGGGTTAAGTTGGAAGTATGTGTCAAGCTTTTGAACCTATGCCCTAGCTCTAGTCTTCCCATATCCATCATAGCATGGAATTGATAGGTTTCCCACCTTTCTCTACAACTCCTGGTGATATTGCCTACCACCCCTATGTGGTCTATGTTTCATTCTGAGGTCCATGTAATCATGGAAAGACATCTCAACTTGAAACTCTAGTCCTAAATCCCTATAGTCTTGCAAAATATGATCTTGTAACTCCTATTAGGTAGGATTTACTTTAATTTGAGGGTTAACCCTAGGTGGAAAGTTAGGCATTAGAGGCCTGAAATTTGTTGTTATGATTGTAGCTAGCTGATTTGTACTGTTGTCATTCACTGAACCTTCCCCATACCATTATTCTTGTTGTGCCCTTGGTTACCACCATTGTGTCTCCCATTGATACCACCATTATTTTCTACATTGTTCCTTGCATTGTTGTTGTTTTCAAGCATCTATTGGTTCATTAAGGCCACCATTTGAGCCAGACTTTATTGAAGCTCACATTGTCCTCTAGTTAGGTTTTTTAGCATTTCCCTAGTGTTAGGTTCTTGTTGCTCTCTGTCACCCATTTTGATACCTACAAAGGGATCTACCTCTGGTTGACTCTCAAGGATGGTATTAGATTTGTTCCTTCTCAAATTTTAATGGTGTGTATAGGGTGTATGCATCACTCAATTAGTTGTCATATGTAACATTGTTTTCCCCAAAACCCTCTAGGAGACATGATACATTGCTCTGATACCGCTATAACATACACCATTGTTCTGCCTTATTTTTGTGTGTGTTTGTTTGATGTGTTTTATAGAAGAAGAAAAAAATGCATAAGATGTTTGTAATATAGAAAATAATGATAATAATGTTGTGCCTTTAGCACATGCCCTGTTCGGAACGGGGACCTTCTTTCTTTTTTTGCTTTGTCGGGTCACTTTTGTCGCCGCCTCATTTTGCATGCCCCCTATTTTGTGTCTTGCATGGTCAATGAGCTTTACAGAAGTCATTTTGAGTTGGCCATGTCTCTCCACCCTCAAATTTTCAAGGCTTTAGGCCTTTGCAAAATTCCCTTGGCTGTTTGCCTTCACCCTTTAGAACTGGCGTCCTTGGGGTCGGGCAGGTTTGCCCCTGCGAGCTGCCCCATGTGGGTTTTCCCATCCTCCTAGCCGCTCCAAATGGCCATCGCCCGACACCCCTCTGCCTTGCAGAATCTGCAACCTCCAGTGTTCTTTCCCATTGCCAAACGCCCAAACAACCATCGTTTGGCTGCCGTCCAACCGACGGAAAATGGCCTTCCCACGACCGTTTTCAAAATGATTGTTCACCAACCTTCAACGCCACCATATGAACATTAATGAGGTGCATTAAATGGCCTATTTTCTATAAATCGCTCGATTCGAGTTGTCATTTTCATCCTGTCAGTTGTTTAAAATGAATCAGAGCCCTCTACAAATGCCATCGTTGTGCCCACCAAGCTTCAATACCGCTCCGAGATCTTCATTACTTGTTCACACGACCACTTTCATTGGGTTTCAAAGGTTAGTTTTCCGCCGCGCTCCCTATTTCAAGTTTTCCTTGGTTTATGTATAAAATTGATAAATTTGAAGGAAGAAACTTGGAAATTAACTAGAACGGACCTAGGCGAATAAACCCACCTCATAGAATTTTAAAACTTGGAAAAAATCATCTCGTCGGTCTCATGCAAAACTTTTTCTCTCCGTGCCCATTCGTCAACCAAAGCATTCATGCTCTATGGGTCTGCACATAGTCATCATTGTCGCCATCCTTTGAAATGTGTTTAAACTTGAATCGACGAATGCCCCTTTCAGGTCTACCCCAGTGGGAGGCTCCCTCCACTTGGTTGCCTTAAACTCGGTTCAAATTCTTGAAGTCTAAATGAAGAGATCTTTGGACATACGCGGGTCTACATCTGTGGGTTTCTTCCTGCAAAATTTCTTTCAAAATTTTCCATTCCAAACATTAATCCAACCACGACCTCCCGGCGTGCGGACCCCGCCCTGTTGATTTCCCATTAGATGCAAACTCACCAAAATGATTAAGTTTGGGCTCGATGCGGGTTGCTCCCTGCGGACTTTCGCTTGCAGAATTCAGTTTGTGTTTTGCTATTTCAAATGGCTTTTATGGCCTATCTTCTCGTTTGTCAGACTCCACCCTTGTCTCCACTATCAAAGTCAAAGAACAACAATCAAAGAATGCGGGCCAACCTCCATAGACTTCTGCTAGCATTTCACCAATGAGTGAATGACTATCCAAACAACGAAGCTTTAATATCCTCCCGCTAGGTGGGGCCCGACCCTTCCATTTCCTCTTGACTGATGATAAATGAGTAGATGCCATAACCTTCTGTGGGCTCGTTGATGTGGGTTTCCTTCGTCGGACTTCCAACTGGCCTCTGCCATCTCGAACGACCGTCACTCACCGTCCGCCCACGCCCTCCAACCTACGTACTTTTGAGTAATTTGAACTTCAACAATGAAGCATCTGCCACCTCCTAAAGCTATGGGACCCGCATGACCGAATGCTGCTTGCGGAATGCCACCTTGCCAGCGCTGTTTCAACGGCCATGCCTCAAATAGCTGAGCTCCTCTCTAATTTTGTGTGACCAAATGATGAACTTAATGCCTTCAGAACTTCAAATTGACTTCGACCCACGTGCCAAAATAGTTCTTCCTCCTCAGTGGACCTCACACAATGATCAAATCCTAAGACGGGTCAAGATATGCGGGCCATCGTGCCTTGTTTGTCGTCCCTTCTATAGCTGGCTTCAAAACGTCCACCAGCCCAGGGAAGTTCGCACCCTTGGGCCCGGACTGTTGTAACTCCCTCCTGTGAAAGGTTAATGTCAATCTGGAATAGATGTTAGGATTGTCAAATGATGAATTATCTAATGTAACATCTTTTTATAGGATTTTGGCTAACTTTCCCATTGTTTTATACTTGAAAATTTTTTCTACTCTCTCGCCCGCAGGATATATGGAACTAGGTGCAGGATCTTCAGAGGCAGCCGTGGAGAAAGACAAGGGAAATAAGTCAGCCAAAGCACATCAAGGAAAAGAGGATAAAGATTAAATGAAGTACAAGTTCCAAGTGGAACCCCTCAACTACAAGGTCACCACAAATTGGAAGGAGGTCTCAGATACAAATATCAGACACATAGATATCGATGAATTCAAGTTGAGGGTCTGGATCAACCCCACAATAGAAAATGCGAGAAATATTAGAAGCCGTGGGTTAGCCAAAGCTGTGGGTTTCCCGGGCGCTCTTGTTGCTCCCGAGCTTGTAATGGCTTGCAGGGAGGCATATTAGGAAGAGTCTAGAACAATAGAAGATAGAGATGAGAATGTTTTGGCTGATTTGTCTGCCAAATCAATAGGGAAGGCATTTCATATCCCTACATTTGGAGAGATGGAGGAAGCATCCAAAGAAGATACCAAGGATATGTGGGATTCAAACCCCTTCAAGTGCAAAAATATCATCAATTAGTATTGGTTAAGAGAAAAGAGGGGCAGTGTAGCTAAAGTACCCTGAGAGCTCTTTCGTAGCGACTTATATGAGGATTACCATGATTTGGTAACCCTATTGAGTAGAGTTATGGGACTTCCAAATGCTGCCTACTTCCAGGAATGGATGTTATATTTCTTGGAAGAGATCCTATGAGGCAAAACCAAGTTCTATTGAGTAGGACTAATTAGTAATTACCTGCATGAGCAATTTATTGCTATGAAGAAGACTTAATGATTCTACATGACTTCATACTTGGCATATTTACTGGTTGATCGAATGTAATACAAAGGCCTATTTCGAGCTCAAGATGAGGCTATAGGCAGGGAATTAAAGGTCTATGATAGGTACCCTCAGATCATATACAATTTTTTAAAGAAAGACTACTGTAAAGTCAATGACGCCTTCATAGGTCACATTATCAGGCTGCTTGAGTGTGACTTCAAACAAAGAGTCTCCTATAGTGCTAATGCTTACATCCAGTAGTTCATATTCTTGTTCATACAACTCCCCAAATTCACATACATCTTAGCCGAAGGTTTCTCAGAGAAACCATACAAGCTGCCCCGGTATTCAAATGTCTGGATAATATTTTTAGAGCTCTCTCGGCAACTACAGCGTGCACATGCCCTCCTCAACAAAAAACATAAGGTGGGGATTCCCTATCCCATCTCCTTTCTCCAAGGGATGTATGAGCTCCACACATCCCAGTATGCAGACCATTCAGATAAAGAACTAGTGGAGTATAACCTAAAGCTCCACACTGCTTGACCGCGAATGGATCCCTATGGAAAAATCAGAAAGATGGTCGTGATTGAACACACCCACTTACATGATGTTGAGGACTTTTGGGTCAACTGCAAGGATGAAAAGGAGAATCTCAGATGCCATAATGGCTAGAGAAACAATTGGAGAAGAAAACCCCAACCCCGAAGGATCCGAGGGCTAGGTTGGAGGCAATATTGGATCGATCCCAAATAAGAACGTAAAAAGAGAAGAAGCCAAAGGTTAGATCTCAGCTGACAATGGATGTATCTATTGGAAATATGTGCCTCAAACATTACAGGATGAAACCTCCATTAGGGTCAAGTCGGTGTGACATTCTATTTGTTTGGCCAACTAGCAGGTTTGTTTTATTCATTTCTGAATAGGTCGCTGTGACCTTGCCATTGTCTTGCCAAAAGGTTACACTGTGGAGTCTATCGCTGTAGCATGATGTATTCAGTATGACCTTATAGTGCTCAGGAAACCTCTGGCCGAAAGGCCATTCAATCGTGCATCGGGGAGACTCTTGGCGACTGTGGTCTTCAGTGAAGCTAAAGGTTCTCGCTAAGATGTCTCAGCGAAGTATTAATGTCTTGTCGACAGCGGTTACTTTGAGGTCCTCGGGGTAACCCATACTGACTCGGTAAGAAGTCACCATGAAGTGAATATGTCTCAGCGATGAAGACTCAAGTGTTAGTCTTCGGTGTAACTCTTGTCGAATGGTGGTCATCGGTGGAACACTGTGTTTTCGATAAGAAGTCCTAGCGATTCTGATGAGTCTCGCCGATGTTGAAGATTATTTGGGATAACTTAAAGCTATCGGAGAAACCTCTTAGCGACGGAAAATGTCTTTCCGATAGCCGATGGCTATCGAGGTAGCTCTTGGCGACAGTTGGTCATCGGTGAAACATATGGATCTCAGTATGATGTCTCGGCGAAAGCCGATTGTCTGGCCGACAGGTGTATGTTTTCGGTGTAACTCAAGTTGTTCTATGAGACCTCTTGGCGATAGGTGTGAGTCTTGCCGACTTCTAATTGGTGCTCGGTAGGTATGGGGACTTTGGTATAACCTTAGTGACTCGCTATGACCTTCTGGCGAAAGCGATAGATCAGGGCGACTATGTGTTGACTTGGTGTATCTCTTGGAGCTTGATATAACATCTTGGCAACTTCAGAGGTTCTTGGCGACATCGATATGAAGTATATGTGGCATCGGCGAGACACTGTTAGTGTCTCACCGAGATGCCAGTACATTTGCGAATTCTATTGACCGTCTGACTATCATACGTGGAATCTCGTGGATGAATCAGAGAATCCGAATTGGAACCGTTGGGAGTCTATTCGTTGCGACGGTTCTATGAGAAAGCTCGATAGTCAGGGAACACCATGGATATAGTTGGAAGTTGCAGATGCTTGGGGGTTGGATAGTAGTTCGATCAACAACGAAGTGTGGAGAGTTCAAACCATATCAGTGAAGGATTTAAAATCTATAAAGGCTATAACTTGGATGTTTTTTGTTCGAAGAAGGTTCATGATGAATGCTGCTGTATAATGACACCAGAAAGATAAGTCTGGAATTGTATGTAATTTTGATTACTGTAATACAAAGTGATTTCTCTTGGTGTGGTTGGTTTTTCTCCCGTAAGGGTTTTCTCACGTATATCTGGTGTTCATGTGTGTTAGTCTAATACTCTGTTTCTGTAATCTGTTTCATAGTGCATCTCAACTTGACTGTAATTGAAATTTATAAGTACTTCTGCATTCTTTCCTGAGGTATTGACGTTAGGAGAATTTTTTTCCGCATCTAATTTTCCTTACAGTATCTAGATCTAGAACTATGGAACAACTGAGAAGAAACTGAAGTACAAGATCCCAATAAGGCCTTTAGAGCTATACTAACAATTCATGTCTGTCCAAAGGAAAGTCAATGAGCCGATCAACTCCTTCAATGATCAATTCCACCAAGCATACACAAGGTTGCAAGCCCCATCTGCCCTCAATGATGCTGTTGCCTTGTCCATTTATTATGCAGCATCAAATAACCTCACAGCTGCATTGGTGAGGAGGATGTGACCAGATCCTACCACATTAGTGGATGCTTATGCTGAGGTAGTCATAGCCAACAACGACTTGGGACAGAACATCTCTAGTCCACTACCCTCCTTGGGGCAGGCTGCCCACCCTAAGTAGATTCAAGGACTTACTCAGGCACTACAACATCAAACTCCCCTAATGAATCAAGTGTCGCAGCTGCCCATAGTGCCTCATCCAGGATAGCCCATGAACCAGGCACCCCTAGTGTCTCCTTACTTGTAGCCCTCAACAACAATAGACCTATGCACAACCATCACAAGTACCGACATACCTACAAGGGGTCAAATTTTTGCCCGCTCAGCAAAACCAACCGGTAGCACAACCCGTCTTCCTCCAGAATCAGACACCACAACCAAGCAATGTTGATAAAGAACGGTTGGATGAGTTGACAGAGATGATTAGAAATATTTCCATGGAGATGACTCACCTATGAAATCAAATAATCAATTACAGGCCTCTCAATGTAGCCTTTAGGCCAACCTCAATTGCGATAGCTGGGATAATCGAGACGTAGGGACCTCGTCTAGGAAAAATTATGAGTGAGGATAGAACTCCAATCAAAATTTTGAAAGGAGATCCTCATAAAGACAGAACCAGACGTGGAATACAAGGCCAAACAATGAGGGTGCTCCTACTCCTCTTGATCGACCTGCTAGTAATGAGAAGACAACCAGTGGAGTGTATCTCACTGAGGCTACCTTATCCAAATGGTGCAGGATTCACAAGACTAGTAGACATTTCAAATTAGATTGCCCCAAGTTTCAAAAAACTACAAAAATATTTCAGGTGGAGGTCCAAAACACTGTTGACAATGCAAATTGCAGAGACATAGTTCCGTCGCACCCATACGATTCCTCCTGCCTTGTGGTCAACCAGGCCCCATTCCTGTGAAGTGAGAGTAATGAGCCTGAGATCGAGACTACCTCTGTCAAGAACGAAGAAGTACACGAGGTAAGTAACGAAGAAGCTTTATCTCAACTCTTTAGTTCAATAGATAATGGTCCCATAGATGAAGAGGAGTCTCGTGAGGATGAAGTCCAAATGTTCCATCATAGAGCCTCTCCATATAACTTAAGAAACATGCAAGCAGGGGGATCGTTCACTACTTCCATTTTTCCTAATAATTTCAACATCCCACCTAACCCCAATTCTAGTAACAACCCTGGCTATCCGCATGTGCCCATACAATACTTGAACAGAAAGAAGTAGCCAGGACAAATGAAAAACCAGTCCGCGAGCTTGTCTATAGGAAGATCTTTTGAGGCTAAAATTGAGAAAATGGGTGAAGATGTTGCTGAAGAGTTCAAGAAATTCAAAATCAGCTTGTCTGCCTTTGGGCTGCTTAAAGTTCTTGTAGTTAGGAAGACCTTCTTTAGGGTAATTAATGAAATCCCATCCTCCAAGGAAACACAAGAGGTAGCCACCAAGAAGGTCACCTTTGAAGAGCCACCACATGAACCAGTAATCCAAGAAATTCTAGGAAAGAAGAAGGATGCTCCTCCAAATCAACAAATTGGAAAACATCCTGCCAAGGAGTAAAATTAAGGGCAATCTAAGGAAAAGAAAAATGAAAAGGACAAGGGTCAAGTGGCCTAGGTGGATGCGCCTAGGAGATTTTTCCAGGGAATGTTTGAAATGCCTCCCTTCCTTACCACTATTAGGATATTCGAGAAGAACCCACATAATTGTTTGATTGACTCCGGAGCATCAACCAATGTCATGCCTTAGGCTGTATGCAAGGCTCTTGGGATTGTCCCCACACCTTTAAGAAGAAAAGTAACTTAGCTAGACAAAATGAAGGTACACATCATTGGAGAGATCAATCATATCCCCATGCAGATTACTGTAGACCCAAGGGTGCAACGAGTTATTGACATCTAGGTTGCAGATATTCCAGATACATACAGAATAATCTTGGGTCGAGACTTCGCCCGACCATTGAATGGATATGCCGGAAAAAAATTCTCTCACATGTGGTTTCCATGGAAGGGGCTGCCAAATCAGATCTGCATCGATTGAGAACCCCACATGAAATTCATGATCACAGAATATAACAACACCAATGAGGTGTTGTTTGTTGAAACATAATTGGGCAATTATTGCCCCATGACTTATCAAGGAGAATTAGAATTTATAGAAGATGAGGTAGCTGATGAGGTCCTCTTGGTACTATGCAATCCTCCAACCAATCTAGCCTACGCACCCCAGAGCACAAAAATGTTAGTGGAATTAGAAGATGATGAGTCCTATGAAGATGGTAATTTAGGACTGGTAGACGGATTCCAAGACTTCATGGAGAAATGCATACAAGATCAGCTCAGCCTAGGGGAAAGGATGAATTTTTAGGAGCTCCTGTTGCCTAGTTGGTGCCAGGTTCATAATGCCACCTAGTCAGAATTTGAGTGCTTCTTGTGTCAGACAGTAGTAGAGCACATCAAAGGAAAAGCCACATCTCAAAAGGAGTAGCCAACCAGATAGCTTGTCACCAACCATAATGAGCCTATTCCAATTCTAGAAGTGACAGATGCAAATGAACAACCAAGGAAGAATGTATGCATGATTGGTCCCAAATTCAAAGAACCCTCCAAGTTCTGGAAACTATGCTTCGATGGATCCAAGTCCAAGCAAGGAGCTGGAGCTAGATTCAAACTCATCAGCCCCATGGGTAAGACCTATTTTGCTACCCATAGGTTTCAATTTTATTGTACAAACAATGTAGCAGAGTATGAAGCACTAGTTCATGGCCTCCTAATGGCTCCAAGGAAGAAGGTGAAAATGCTACAAGTCTTCGGTGATTTAGAGTTGGTAGTGAAATAAGTTAGGAAATTATACTCCTACCATGATAGAAGGCTCGCAAACTATAGGAATAGAGTTTGGGATTTGTTAGAAATCCTAGATGCATTCAACATACAGCTAATCCCTCGCTCTCAGAGCCATACTGTTGATGCCTTGGCTCAAGCAACCAACACTTTGCAACCCCTCTCTTTGTATGGCCTCAGGAGATTCATTGTTGAGTTGACTTCCACCCCATATGTACCAGATAATTGCACTCACTTTCAAGTGTTCAATGATGATAAGCATATCCTGGAGTTTATCACCAGTTCTAATGTGTTTTCCACTCAAATAATTGATGAAACTGAGTCCGAAGAGGCTGAATTGGATATAGAAGGGGTCATCAACCTTAAAATGAATACTATTCCAAGAAGTATGGTTCAGCTTGAGCACATATTTGACTTGGATCAGATCTAAGACTAAGATTAACAGGAAAAGAAGGACTTCATCAACAATCAGTGCCATGCTCACAACCTTAGGACAATCGAGGAGGTTAAAAATGTATTTATTGGCAAAGTTTGCACATTAGAAGAAAGAAAGGGAATCGTTGATGCCTTGCAGAAGTATCATGATGTAGTGGCATGGAGCTAGGAAGATTTAAAAACATATGATACCTCCATTATCACACACACTATTCCTCTTAGACTAGATGCCCGACCATTCCAACAACGACAATGTCCCATCAATGAAATTTTGGAGCCCATCATTTATAAAGAAGTGCAAAAGTTACTGTTATCCAGAATCATCTTTCTAGTCGGGCTCTCCACGTGGGTGGCCAATTTAGTCCCAGTTAGGAAGAAGAATGGAGAAATAAGATTGTGTGTGGATTTCTGCAATCTGAACAGAGCTTCGGAGAAGGATAACTACCCAGTGCCTTCATTGGATGAGGTATTGTAGATTGTTAATGGATCACAAATGATGTCCTTCCT
Source organism: Sequoia sempervirens (assembly GCA_007258455.2). Classification (NCBI taxonomy): domain Eukaryota; kingdom Viridiplantae; phylum Streptophyta; class Pinopsida; order Cupressales; family Cupressaceae; genus Sequoia; species Sequoia sempervirens. Next base: position 387,377 of record VDFB02380101.1, on the reverse strand, counting down.
CGATGGGTATTCTGGATACAATCAAGTGATGGTGCAATATGAAGATGACACAAGACAATGTTCACCACCAAGTGGGGAACCTTTTCCTACCAAGAGAATTCCATTCGGGCTCATGAATGTGGGAGCCACTTTCTAGTGTGCATTGGACATAGCCTTCAAAGATCTCATCATAAAATGCATCATCATTTATATGGATGATCTCACAGTGTTTTGAAAGAATCAGAGTGATCATGTCTTTGATCTATGGAAAGTTTTTCATAGGTGTAGAGAATTCATGGTTTCCCTTAAACTGAAGAAATGTATTTTCAGTGTTACTGAAGAGAAGCTTCTTAGACATGTTATTTCAAAATGAGGAATATCCATAGACCCTGAGTGCATCCAGTCCCTATTGAAGATTCAACTACTAGGCAACAAGAAAGAGCTGAAATATTTCTTTGGAAAGATAAATTTCATTAGGAAATTCATCATGGGCTTTGCTAAGATTGTTAAGCCACTCAATCCAATGTTGAAGGAAGATGCTAAAGTTGAGTGGACTCCAAAGGAAAAATAGGCCTTTGAAGAAATTAAGAAAGCCATTGTTGGAGCACCTGTACTAGTTATCTTGGATTATCTAAAGCCCTTCTATATTTATTCATTTTCCTCAGATCACTCGTGTGCCAACATTTTGACTCAAAAGGATGACGAAGGAAATGAGCACCCAATTGCTTTCATGAGTGCTATGTTGAAGGATGCTGAACTACAGTATCACAATGTGGAAAAGCAAGCATACACTTTGGTTAGAGGAGTCAAAAATTTTAGACATTACATCCTATGAAACAAGGTCTTTTCCATTGTCCCAAATCTAGCGGTGAAGACATTGCTAATGCAAAATGAGCTAGGGGAACGAAGAGAAAATTGGGTCACCTTGCTACAAGAATATGACATGGAAATTAAGCCAATGAAGTTAGTAAGAGGACAAGCCCTCACCTAGAAAATAGCTTAAACAATAGTTGAAGTAGGACCTGAGCTCACGGTTCAGTAGTATAGCTTGAGGATGTTTCCCTAGGGGAGTGGTACGACGAGATTGTATTCTACTTTCTGAACAAGTGCCTATATCACTTACAAGGAGTTCAAAAATGTTCCCTCAGACTAAAAAGTAGTAGCTATGTTGCAAGGATCCATCCTTTACAAAATAAATCATGAGGGAGTGTACCTTTGGTGCCTCGTAGAAGAAGCAGCACGTGTGCTAAAGGAATTCCATGATAAGCTTGGTATCATACATGGCTCAAGTCCTTCTATAGCTCATCAAATCCTACAATTAGGTTACTATTGGATGACAGTCTTCAAGGATGCTCATAACCATGTCTGCAAGTGCCATGTTTTCCAGAACGCCGCAACCAAAGAAAGGAATGTTGTTCCGTTGCAACCAGTCTTGGAGGTAAGACCGTTCGCGCAATGGGGTCCCGAATTCATTGGTCCGGTAAGCCCGCCATCTTCTGTAGGACATAGGTACATTCTAACTATTTCCAAATATTGCACTAGATGGACAAAAGCTATTGCTTGTAGGAAATGTACAAAAAAGGTAGTTAAATTTCTTGAAATTTTTATTATAAATCATTTTGGTTGTCCATATGCATTAGTGTGTGATTATGGTCCAACCTTTGCTTCAATTAAGTTCACTAGTTGGGCCTTCAATTACAGTATTTCCCTTATATTTTCATCCAAATACTATCCTCAGGGAAATGGCCTAGCTAAATCTACAAACAAAAACCTGATTACTGTCATCAAAAAACTGCTTGATAGAAATCCCCAGGACTTGCATACCCAACTCCACTTTTCCCTTTGGGAAGACTGCACATGCCACAAGGCTACCTTGGGTGATTCCCCATTCCACCTCTTCTATGGCCTAGAGCCTATGTTACCAATTCACCTAAAAATCCCCACCCTCCAATTCATTAATACCTTTTATGAAGAAGGGGATCAAAGAGAAGCTTGCTTGGCTGAGTTGCTACACCTAGAAGAAGTACATGACCATGCTATTGAAAATTTTGCTAAGCACCAGGGCATGGTCAAAAGATGGTTCGATCGACGAGCCAAATTCAAGTCCTTTAGAATTGCTGATCTAGTATTATGTTGGGACAAGGCCCATGAGAAGAAAGGAGGACATGAAAAATTTGACAAGGTCTGGCTTGGCCCCTTTCAAATTGCTTAAATCCTCAGAGATAATGCTTTCTTCCTCAAGACTTTAACTGGTGAAGACATCCTGTTTCCCATCAATGGGAAGCACCTGAAGCATTATTTCCAAGATTGAGCTCTTCCGAGCTGCTCTTGTAAATACCTGTATATAGGGTAGTTTAGGTTGCTTTTGGTTTTCTTTTGTCCCGTTGCTTTGTATTGCTTTCGTTTTGTTCGTTTCTCAACCTTTTTTTCCTTGTGGAGGATGTCTCTTTGTTCCTAACATGGTGGCCATGCTCATTCAATGAACAATTTACTTTGTTGCCCACTCTTATTGTTTTTTGGATAATTATTCACTCTTAATCGTTGGCCTTTGATTGCTACTATGGAGTAGTTTCCTTATTTGAACTCATGCTTGACCTAGAACTCAACCCTTTATTGAATCCTTTCATGCTCATCTCAGATCTTGCATGAAATACACTAATTGCCTCCGTAGGATTGTATAATGGTTGTTATGAAAGCAAGGCAAGTGAAATATTAAATATGCTTTAGTGACCACTATGGTTCCAAGCCCACTGTAAGCTTCAATGCTTACACGGTTGAGAAAAATAAGTAATATCAAAAGAATATCCAAAGAAAGAAATAAATGTTAAAAATCAAGCAACCGTGTGGGTGTGTATGCAACTCTACCAGGGCTATGGATGCTTGGATGGCAGTAGAGCAATGTTTGTGGGATCACAGTGACAACTCTGTCGGGGCTATGGATGCCTGATTGGCAGCGGGGCAATGTCCAGGTTACTATTGGAGCCAAGTGATTAATGTAGCTTGCTTAGATGGATTAGTAGTTGTTGGTTATGGTCTCTAAGGAGGGGAAATGAATTCACTATCCACACACACTTCTGAGATGCTTTTGTGATCTAATTCAGTTAAGGTTTTTGTTCTCTCTTGAGCCTCTTAGTTCACCTTTGGAAATAGGATTCTGGTCTGCGAAACCAAAGATTCTGGGTTTTGAATGAACACTTATCCTTAGAATGCCCAGGAGTGTTCTACAACATAGTCACCATTTGTTGTTCCTTTAGCACATGCCCCGTTTAGAATGGGGACCCTCTTTCTTTTTTTGCTTCGCTAGGTCACTTTTGTCACTGTCTTGTTTTGTTTGCCCCCTGTTTTGTGTCCTGGATGGTCAATGAACTTTAGAGAAGTCATCCTGAGTTGGCCATGTCTCTCCACCCTCAAATTTTCAAGGCTTTAGGCCTTTGCAGAATTCCCTTAGCTGTTTGCCTTCGCCTTTTAGAACTGGTGTCCTTGGGGTTGGGCAGGTCGGCCCCTGCGAGCCGCCCTATGCAGGTTTCCCTATCCTCCCAACCACTCCAAATGGCCATCGCCTGGCGCCCTTCTGCCTCGTGAAATCCACAACCTTCAGTGCCATTTCCCATTGCCAAACGCTTGAATGACCATCGTTTGGCTGCCATTCAACTGACAGACTCCTCCCTTCCCATGATCATTTTCAAAATGACTGTTCACGAACCTTCAGTGTCACTGTACAAACATTAATGAGGTACATTAAATGCCCTATTTTCTATAAATAGCTCAATTTAAGCTATCATTTTCATCCTATCAGCTATTCAGAATGAGTCAGAGCCCTCTACAAACGCCACTGTCACACTCGCCAAGCTTCAGTGCCACTCCAAGATCTTCATTACCTATTCACAAAACCACCTTCATTGGGTTTCAAAGGTTAGTTTTTTTCTGTACACCCTATTTCAAGTTTTCCTTGGTTTCTATATAAAATTAATAAATTTGAAGGAAGAAACTTGGAAATTAACTAGAATGGACCTAGGCGCATAAAAACCAGCTCGTAGAATTTTAAAACTTGGTAAAAATCATCTTGTCGGTCGCGTGCAAAACTTTAGCTCTTCGTGGTTGTTCATCAACCAAAGAATTCATGCTTTGTGGGCCCACACCATAGTCATTTCCATCGCCATCCTTCAAAACTTGTTTAAGCTTGAAACAACGAATACCCTTTTTGAGTTCACGCCGACGGGAGGCTCCCTCCACTTTGCCGCCTTAAACTCGGTTCAAAATCTTGAAGTCTAAATGAAGAGATCTTTGAACATATGTAGGTCTACATCCATGGGTTCTTTCCTACAAAATTCCTTTCAAACTTTATCATTCCAAACAAAAATTCAACCACGACCTCCTGATGTGTGGACCCCGCCTTGTTGATTTCCCATTAGACGAAAACTCGCCAAAATGATTAAGTTTGGGCTTGATGCGAGTTCCTCCCTGTGGACTTCCACTTGCAGAATTCCATTTGTGTTTCATCGTTTCAAATGGATTTTATGGCTTGTCTTCTTGTCTGTCATACTCCACCCTTGTCTCCGCCGTCGAAGTTGAAGATCAATGTTCTAGGAATGCAGGCCAACCTCCATGGACTTTCATTGGTAATTTGCCGATGCGTGAATGACTATCCAAACAGTGAGGCTTTAATGTCCTCCCGCTGGGAAGAGGCCAACCCTTCCATTTCCTCTCGACCGATGATAAACAAGCAAATGCCATAGCCTTTTGCAGGCCCGTTGATGTGGGTTTCCTTCACTAGAATTTTGACTAGCCTTCGCCGTCTCAAACGACCGTCACCCACTTTCCGCCTGCGCCCTCTAACCCACATCCTTTTGAGTAATTTGAACTTCAACGATGAAGCATTTTCCTCCTCCTCAAGTTGCGGGTCCCACATGGCAGAACGTCGCCTTGCCAATGCCGTTTCAACGACCATTCCTCAAACAATTGAGTTGCACTCTAATTCCGCATCACTAAATGATGAACTTAACTCCTTCCAATCTTCAAATTGACTTCAACCCATGTGCCAAAATAGTTCTTCCTCCTTAGTGGACCCCACACAATGATCAAATCCTAAGATGGGTCAAGACATGCTGGCTGCCATGCCCTATTTTCCATCCCTTCTGTAGCTACCTTTAGAGCATCCACTAGCCTAGGGAAGTCTGCACCCCTGGGCCTAAACTATTGTAACTCCCTCCTGTGAAAGGCTAATGTGAATTTGGAAGAGATGTTAGGATTCTCAAATGATGAATTATCTAATGTAACATCGTTTTACAAGATTTTGGCTAACTTTCCCATTTTTTTATACTTGAAAATGTTTTCTACTCTCTCACTCGCAGGATATATGGAACTAGGTGCAGGATCTTTGGAGGCAGCCATGGAGAAAGACAAGGGAAAGAAGTCAACCAAAGCACCTTAGGAAAAAGTGGATAAAGGTCAAATGAAGTACAAGTTACAAGGGGAACCCCTCAACTCCAAGGTCACCAAAGATTGGAAGCAGGTCTCAGATACAAATATCATACACATAGATATCGATAAATTCTAGTAGAGGGACCAGATCTATCCCACAAAAAAAAAAGTGAGAAATATTAGAAGAAGTGGGTTAGCCAAAGCTGTGGGTTTCCTACTTGATCTTGTTGCTCTCGAGCTCATAATGGCCTGCAGAGAGGCATATCAGGAAGAGTCTAGAACAATAGTGGATAGAGACAATAATGTTTTGGCTGATTTTTTTGCCAAATCAATAGGGAAGGCCTTTCATATCCCTACATTTGGAGAGATGGAGGAAGAATCCAAATAAGATGCCAAGGAGATGTGGGATTCAGACCCCTTCAAGTGCAAAAAGATCATCAATCAATATTGGTTAAGAGAAAAGAGGGGTAGTGCAGCTAAAGTACCCCAGGAGCTCTTTGGTAGTGACTTCTATGAGGATTACCATGATTTGGTAACCCTATTGAGTATAGTTATGGGCTTCCAAATTCTGTCTACTTCCAGGAATGGATGTTATATTTCATGGAAGAGATCCTTCAAGGAAAAATCAAGTTCTACTGGGCAGGAATAATTAGTAATTGCCTGCATGAGCAATTTATGGTTGTGAAGAAGACTTCATGATTCTACATGACTTCATACTTGGTTTATTTACTAGCTAACCAAATGCAATATAGAGGCCTATTTTGAGCTCCAAAGGAGGCTCTAGGCAAGGAATTAGAGGTCTATGACAGGTACCCTCAACTCCAATACATAAATTTTAAGAAAGACTACTATAGAGTCAATGATGCCTTCATAGGTCACATTATCAGGTTGCTTGGGGGTGACTTTGAACGAAGAGTCTCCCATAGTGCCAATGCTTACATCCACTAGTTCAGTTTCTTGTTTATAGAATTCCCCAAATTCACATACATTTGAGCCGAAGGTTTCTCAGAGAAACCATACAAGCTTCCCTAGTATCCAAATGACCAGATAATATTGTTAGAGCTCTCTTGGCAACTACAACGAGCACATTCCCTCCTCAACATCAAACATAAGGTGGGGATTCCCTATCCCCTCTCCTTTGTACAAAGAATGTATGAGCTCCACACATCCCAATGTGCAGACCATTTAGATAAAGAATTCGTGGAGTATAACCTAGAGTTCCACATTGCTTGACTCTGAATGGGTCCCTATGGAAAACTCAGAAGGATGGTCACAGCCAAACACGCCCACTTACATGATGTTGAGGACTCTTGGGCCAACTGCAAGGACAACAAAGAAGTGCAAATGAGGCACTACATTCACATGATTGTGTACTTTTTCAAGAAGGTCAACTTGTTCCCTATGCCAGATCAAGTGGTGGAGGATGAAAATACAGTGATCGATCCTTGATATGGTGCAGTTGCCAATCTCTTGCTACTGCTAATTAACTGGAATGAAGAAGAGGTCAATGACCTCAACATTCTGACAAAGCCAATCGAGGAAAGAACTAAAGAATTGATCGATGGGAAGATCACCCAATTGAAGCTACAGGGAGTCACCCTGACATATGGGGAACTTGAAGATGATCCAAGAAGTGAGACCAATAGTGGGACAACTAATGCATCAACTAGAGAAACTTCAAAATATCCTCCTGCCACTAGGTCGAGGAAGAGGAAAGAAATGGTTGAAAGTGATCCAAAGCCTAAGGTGTATGCAAGAAAGGTTTCGGAAGGAGAACCTTCCAAGAAACCAAAGAAATCAGGTAGTTTCATAGACATGCCCACCATCCAGGAGGACCCACTCCATGAAGGAGAAGAGTTAGAGGCCGAGCAACCAAAATCCCCACTTGCTGCCTCTACTCTCATAGTCACCACTACTACCATTGCCACTATTGGTCCCCCTCCACCTATTTTTTAGTTAGTAGTTTGTACTTCTCCACCCGTTGTGGATATCTTATTCCACCTTGCTTCCACCCCACATACTACGCAAGTAATGATAATAGACTCTTCCTTTGCCACCACCTCTCCGCTCTCCTCTTCCTCCATGTCTCGTTGAATATCTCTTCCATTGAATACAACAACAATTCCAATGCTCGCTCTATCATTCCCAAAGGTCTCCACTTGTCACATGCAGAATATCCCAATGGAGCTGTTTGGGGTATTAATGAACTCGACCATATAGGCTACCTTGGCATAGTTTTTTGCAAATCTCCCCACTTCTCCTCCAACTGAGCCACCGAAAATGAAAGCAATGATGTAAATATCAGAAGAATTGGAGTGGCAAGAAAGAGAAGCAACAAAAGAAATGGAAGAGGAGGTAGATTACTACCATGAGCACCCTGAGTACTAGCACCTAGTGATTGATAAAGTAATGCGTGAGGGGGAGGGGGAAGAAACACAATCATCTGAGGAAGACATTGAAGAGTTGGGTACCAAATATATTATAGAAACTTTTGACCTGGACCTCGAAGAGGAGTTTTCTCAGCAACTCAAGAATGTAGGAGAAGAGGTAGAGGGGCAGCCTTCTAAGGAAGAGAAGAATGCTGAAGAAGAAATGGAGAAAGAAACTGAACCATTGATTGGAGAACAAAATAAGAGCCCTGAGCATGATAAAGAGATGCCTCTTTCTGAGAAGCAAGAAGAAAAGGAAAAGGAAGAACAAGAAGAAGATAATCCTGAGGAAGAGGCTGAAACTAAGAAAATTCCAGAAGCAAAAAATCATGAAGAACACGGGCATGACCAAGAAGAAGAAGAGAAAACCACTGAAGGGGAGGAAAGCCCCAAAGAACATACAATTGCTGTATCCCCAGGAAAGGAAACTATATTCATCCGGGATTCCGATGAGGAAGAAGGAGAAAAGACCGAACAAGAGACTCCAGGTGGTAAAGCAATGGAGATTAAACACACCCGTGAAGAAGAAGGTGATCGTGAATCACCAAAAGGAGAGTCTCAAATGCTAGAGTGGCTAGAGAAACAATTGGAGAAGAAAACCCCAACCCTAAAGGATCTGAGGGCTAGGCTAGAGGCAATCTTGGCTTGAGCCCAAATAAGCATGAAGAAAGAGAAGAAGCCGAAGGTCAGATCTCAGTTGACAATGGATGTATCCAGATCCAAAACTGTACAAATAGCCACTCCAATTGTGGGAGAAGAAGGGATAAGCTACAATGTCTCCACCCTCGATTTGCGAACAACAACAAGGGAACAAAAGATTAACCATCTTTAAGGATCTATTGCCACCATTGTGCACCAAATGCACAAAGATAATATTTCCAAGAAGGAGTTGAAAGCATAGGTGGCTAGCTTAACAACATACATTCAACAATGGTCATCAGTCGAAGAGCTCCCTACCACGTCCTCGACACCACTGTAGCTACTGTCCAAGGAACACATTGACCAGTTGGAGAAAAGAAAGAATTTGATGAAGGCCACTGAGGATTGGTTCCGATAGGTCCTCTACAATGGAAAAATGGGCGTAGGCCGCACTGTCAAGACAACCAAAAAGTTCCTAGAGGTGCAAAAGATACTTGAGGGAATAAGGAAGTTCTGCACTAAATTCCTCATCAAGTAGCTGCTACAAAAGGAAATCAGCAAGAAGACAAAAGAGCTACAATGTTGCTCACTAAATGACAAAATAGGCTACACGATAAGGATGTAATTTTAAATTGTAATATATTTAGGGGTAGGTGAAACCCTAGTTTGTAGTGAATGTTTGCCACACAATGCAAATCAATCTTGGCCATTTATTTTTCTTTTTGGACACTATAAATAGGGGGTCTCCTCTCATTTTCAAGAGAGAGTTGAGTTGTAATGACATGCTGTTGGAATTTTAATAGAAATTCATTGACTTTGGTGGATTCTTGAGTTCCTTTGCATGTTTCATGATTCTTCTTCTCTTAGTTAGTGATTTTGAGTAGATTAACTTTGTTGTTCTTTATGTTTTAGCTTGCTTTAGTAGATTAGTTAATGTTGTGCATTGATATTGATGAATTTTGTTTTGTGTTACCAACCTTCCTTGTCCATAATTTTTTTTGTTGATTGATAATAAATAGCTGTGTAAAGTTAGTCTGGGCATAAATTGAAAGCTGCACTAAATTTCTATCTTCTATTCATGCTTATGGGAATGAATGGTTGAATATCTGCAGTCCTTAGAAGCTTGCACTAATTTCATGAGACTGTGAAGTAATTTGGTTAAGTGGAATTAAATTTTAGGAAGGCTGTCCATAGTAGGGTACTCTATTGTCACTGTTCATTGCTAGTTTTAGGTCTAGGAACTTCCTCTCTTCCCTGCCCTTTTTCCTTTTTTTAATAGTGACTTTGAACAAGGTGCATTGCATATTGTAAAGCCAAATATGAATCTGAAATAGGAGTTTTAGATTGCTGTTTGAACCTACAATAATTGCACAATTACTCTCCCATCTTAAGAACTCCATTGGAAGATCTGATTCTCCTCCAACTTAACTCCGTAAGTCTACCCTGTGATTACCAGAAAAATCACATCAAAACAATTGAGACATTCCAAGCAAGTCATGACCTGACACTTGAGAGACCTTGGGGTAATTTTCTACAACTTGTTTTTAGGAGATTTCCTTTCAAGAGAGGTAGCATACCTGTGTGCTTCCTGTGTTGAGAAAGTGTGTAAAACACCCATCAACAAATAACAACAAACACAAATATTGCAAGATGAAGTGCTAGAAAACCAACTAGATCAGCTCACAACTGCAATATATTTCAGATTTGATACAAAAGTAATATAACCACTTAAATAAGGGTTTTATTTACACAAAATGATTATAACACCCTTACAATTGTATTCTAAGAATACCCATTACTTTTTGTTAGTAAAAAGTTCAAAACTGGACATATGAATAACAACCTCGAGCTTGATGAAAATCTTGGAAACTATACAAATCATTGTTGTCTCACCTCAAAATTTTTTGTTGAGTTGTCTTCAACCCTAGGCACCTCAAACCCCTCCAATATGCAGCCCAAAAATTAGGTGACTAGCCCTAGAAATCCCAAACCCTCCTTGCAGCTATATGGCTTTATTGGGAAGTGGTATGAACAACATAAGGTAGTAATTTTATGAGTTTTAAGCCTTAAAATATGCTAGTAATAAATACTAAAATATTCCCTCTAAATTTGCAATGAAAACGTTGACAATATTCACCAAACTAAAATAATAAAGCTCCAATATGATTCTTGAATGGAATCACTTCAAAATCCTCTAGATTGTTTCTTTCAACAATGTGGAGAATGTTGTCTATAAGGGATTTCATCCTTACAAACATTGAATAAGAATATCAATTCAAAACAGACACAATAGTGTTGAAATGCACAAGACAACTGAGAGGGGGGCGGGTGAATCAATTGTCACCAATCCAATCACAAATCTCAAACAATTGTTAACTCCATATCCACTTTAATCTGTTATTAAATATGAGCATGAAGTGAAAATAACAAAAAAAAATATCAACACAAGAAACACCAAATTTACGTAGAAAACCCAATAAGGGAAAAACCACGGTGAGGATTAACTCACAATATAAGAGTAATTGCAAAACCGATTACAAAGAGGCTCACTACCCAAGAAGGAGGGTCACTATCTATAGATAGGACTCACTGTCCAACAAGGAGGCTCACTACCTACAGATACAAAAAGATAGAAATAAGAATGTTACATAGAGAACACTTTCTCAATGCAACAGAAGATCCACCACACAACTTCCACACATCCGCAACCTTGATCAGAGAATCGTAAACACCATCAAATCACTGCTTTCCAGAGCCTAACACCTTAAAGTACTACTGCCTTAATTCACTTTCACATACTCTTGCTTCTCACACTTGTGGCATGTCATATACATCAAATCCATAACATCTAAACTTGTAGTTATATGATCTTCAACCTTAGAAACTTTCTCCAAGGTCAGCTACACACGCTTCATTTTACAAATTCAAATTAGGTCGGCAACTCAATATTCCCACAGTGGAAGAGAATGAGAGTAGACCAAACCAACACTTAACCAAGAGCCAAAACAATATCTCAAGTCAATCACACACTTCCTTAATTGATACTTATCCTTCACATGATGTGTAGATACTAGGTTGGCCAAACCTAATGAAAACAAAAATGAAATTTGAAGTACATGTTTCTGCAACAAGAAGATAACATGCGGACCACATAACACACTTCATCATACACTAGAACATATCTTAGATGCCTTTAGATTCATCCGCAGCTAATGCAATAATATTCATACACAAAACACTTTCCATCAGTCCATCCGGACTGCATAGACACACACAGTAACTCTAAAACAAGTCTTTCAGAGCACCAAACCACAAATGCTTTTGGTACAACATAGATGGCATCATTACAAGCCTTCTTCCAGATCCGATAGACCAAAAACAAACTAGCAGAGGACTACGAAGCAAAAACATTTCTCCCAGTCCATAGAAAAACAACCTTGCCAGACTAGTTCACACACCGATGAACACAACTTTCACTCTTCATTAACCTGGAAGATACAATCCAGGATATATCACCCAAGGATTCCCATAAACAACACTTCAGATTCCCAAAAGCATAGGATCAACATAGAAGAAATTCAAAGCACAAACCAGAGCACATTTTGAACACATACACAATTTTGTCTTCACTATTTCTCAAAATAACTTGGTAACTCATCATATTAGCACACTTGCAACATCATAAAGATAGCTCCATGTACTCAAAAAATCTCTATAGTATCTCACTATACATGTACAACCTATAATCACTTGTTTCCTCTCTGCAACAACCTATACTGTGGTTGACATGAATGTCAACATTAATGACAACACCATCATACTCATTCATACTTGCAACAATCTCCCCTTTTCATTGATAGCAACACATGATGTGAAAAACCACCAAAGACACAATACACACTCTCCTTTATTTTCTAGATTAGACAACCTACACAACATTCCCACACTCTCTTTTCCTTGCAATATTCTCTCTCTATCTCTCCTCCTTTCAACTTTTCTTTTTTCACATGAATCTCTCTCCCCCTTTGACATCAATGGAAAAGAACAAAAATTATGATCACTCCCCCTTAAGAGTGCACCCACATCTCATACTGCAACAATAATTCTTCCTACTCCCCATGAGGAGTAGACCCTAGTCACTAGTCCAGAAAAATGAAGAATTTGTAGATCCACTAGACTGATGCACCTCCATGTGCACCTAATTCAAAGGAGGGGAAATAACCCCCAACTTCTCCCGAAGATACTCAAAATTATCCTTCGGAAGTGTTGGACTCAAGCAACACTGAGAGGGGGGGTGAATCAGTGTTGTGCAACTTTAACTTTATTAATCTGTTCCTTTATTACCTTAAAACATTCAATGGAATGAAAGATGCATGAACATATAACAAAAAGCCACAACACGATAACAGAAGGATTTTTATGTGGAAACCTAGTTAAGGGAAAACCCACGGTGGAGGTCAATCCACAATTTTGAGTTCTCAAAATATATGTGTTTAACAAAAGAGAATGCACTTGCATTTAGGCACACTGCCTAGAGCTCACTGCTCAAAATCAGGAAGGCTCACTGCCTTACAAAAGATTTGGAATACAAAAAAGAGTTGAACTGAGAAGATAGCATCTACAAATTCCTGATTATAGTTCTGGTTAGGCTCATATATTAGATTCTGGACCTATAGTCTGATTCTACACTTCGCTCTATTCTCCCTTAGTTCACTTTACAAAATCCTCTTCTGTACAAATAATAATCGCTCAAATATTCTCCTGATATTCACACGCACATCAATACATATCGAACTCTTACACATACACCCAAAAATGAATTAATGGATCTCACATATATATCCACTACCAAGAATTCAGTCGCTATATGTCAACTTCAATAAAATAGAAAATATCTTCCAACTGTCGGCTCAAATCATGAACAACATTTAATGTGAATCCACCAAAGTCGGCCATAGTATAATCAAGACCCAAAACAAAATATTCAACACAAGAATACTTTAATCATTTTCACCTTAAACATCTGCAACACCCAATATTCACTTAGTCGGCCTTCATATACTGATGAATAGAAAATCAAAAAATCGAATCTCCTAACTCATACACAACTTGATGCATTAGCAAAACAAATGAGAATAACATATTTCAGATACCCAACGACCTTCCCTGAGATCCACAACCAAAACTGATAAGCTAGTGATGCAACCAACTTAATAGATTTAATCTTCAGCTGGATTGCTTGTTCTTCATCCTGTCTTCCAGTATAGTCAGATACTGCAGTGCAGACTAGATCGATTTCAGTTGCCATCAATGACAACAGTAGAAGCCATATTCCAACAATCTCCCCCTTTGGCATTGATGGAAAAACTTAGTGAAAAATGACTAAGTGTTGGAGCCTTAAAAACTACAAATCGCCAAAGCTGACCATACTCAACAAAAACTCAAAAAAAATCCCCCTAAGGTTGATAAGGCATTTTTCACTACACTCTCTCCCCCTTTGACATCAATGAAAAAGGTAATAAAATATTTCCCCTTTATGCCAACAATCTCTCCTTATGAAGATATAACCAAAAACTTGTGCAAAATTTGATTCGAAAACTTGATGAATTGTACTTGCTAATTGAAGATTAATTTGTGCTTTTCCTTCATCTCCGGAAGGAATTTCTTCCATGCTTTCACTGCAATCCTGGTGATTATAATCATATTGTTGTTTTCAAATTTTCGGTGGATAATCATAATGTGGGATTCTGGAATGGTGAAGGAATCTTCCAATACTGCTCCCTTCCCTAGTATCTCAATCAATTGTTCCAGACTATATTCTATTATGTCTTTTACTTTCCAAAAAGTGTCCACAATTCTGTTCCTGGTATTCTAAATTTTTTTATGCTCTGTCTACAATTCCTGAATCCTTTTACTGATTGTACCATCTTGATCCTGAGACATTAAATTTTTGACCAATATTGTTCAGCTCAGATTCAATTTGTTCCAAATTTTCCTTGTACTTGCTGATTGCATGGGGCCATCGAAGAAAATAGTTAAAAATGCTGTATGTTGAGCTTATGCATTGCCTTAGTTCATTCATGTGTTTTTTTAGCTTGGTAAGTGACAATCTATATTGCTTCTTCAAATTTAGAATCACTTCTTCTTCCTTATTCTAAGACTTAGAGTCCATGATTTCCTTGATACATTCAATCATCTCTTCTGGCAACTTATTCTGAAAATTCTCCAATCTGATATGGTTGTGCACAAAATGAGTACTTAGGACACTCAAGATCATGTCCTGCTCATATGAAGGTCTGATAGACCACATGTTCACAATTTTCTGCATTTGATCTTCCTCATGGATAAGCTGTAATAACTCTTCCTTAGTTAGATCACGTTTTCCTTCACTTCCTTCTGTCATTGCCTTTACTTGTTCTAATTCATTTATTTCCAGTTCTTTTCCTGGAGTGTCCTCAGATTCCTCATCTGGTATGTCCACAATCACTTGTTCTTTCCCTTTCCCTTCGAGTTTTGGAGCCTTGCATGCTGGTGGAGTACTGATATCTATTTCTTTTTCTCTTCTCTTATTTCTTTCCATTTCTCCAGAGGAGGATCCAACTTCAAGTTCTCTTACCGGAATTAAAACACCAGTTGATTCAAACTTCTTCAGCAAACCCTTAAAAAAAATTTCATACACTTGATCACAGTCTGCTAAATTTTTAGAGTATATATAAATTTGCTTACAAACCAATTCACTTTCTTCCCACATTACATTGTCATTCATGGGCAAGCAATTCAAAAAATACATCACAAGGAACGTAACCAAGGTACAAAAATTGAAAGGGTAGCCTATTTCCTTTGTCAATAGCACGTTCTCCATCAATTGATCTTTTAGTAATCCACAAAGATCAAAATATTTATCTTCCATTATCATTTTGTGTGATATGTAGATTGTACCTACCGAAGTAGCACCTTCTCTATTTCTGAAAAAGATTTTGTAAGATATTCCATGCACAATGTACCTTGTCGCTAGGTCTTTGATTTTAGATATTATCAGTTCCCTTTGATCTCCAGTTACTCTGGTTAGGGTTTCAACTTCTTTATTCTGAATTGACTTCTTCCTCAACACCTCCCCAACTTTGCATAACCTGCTTACTGCTGCAATTACTTCTTTTGAGATGTGATAGGGTTTATCCAGAGATAGAATGTCATCATTCAATCAATTCAGAACAAACTCAACTATTTTTGTGCTTTTGACATAAGGAAGGTCACTCCAGATATCTAAGCTTTTGTGTTTCGCTTCTTTCAACCATTTCAATTCATTGTTTGACAACAAGTTTCTTTCAGCTCTAATATTTTCACTACTGTATTCATCTAGTTTTACATTCCTTTGAATTGTTCCATTTTACCTTTCATATACATGACTTAGAAATACCAAAGAAATTCTTCAACCGCACACCAAATTTCTCAATACAATCGAAATACTTGATGAATTAGGGTTTTGCCGCTGAATCCTGTTCATGCATTCAAAATTCTGATGCAAAGCGCTCTCCTTTTTCTTTGACACAAAGTGGCAAATGAGGGTTTCAAGATGCTTTTTATATTTCACACTTATAACTTTCGTTGCAATAAATTATTTTTCCCTAACTTATGCAGATACCTTGTTTTCTTAGTCTGTAAGAGATAACTCTTGCATGGATCTTCAACTCAACACAATACCCTTTCTAATTATTGCAACAAAATCTGTAAATCATTAGTGCAACTACTGCACTCATCTACATCTTGGTGTTAATTACCGATAGGGGGTTTGAAATATTTTCTTGACAGCTCCCCCTAGGCCAAAGGCCTAAAACTAATTCCTAGAGGAGTTACCAGAAGTAGGTTCTGGTGCTGGTTCATCAAAGGAATTCTTCTTCACCCATGTCTTCTTCATCTAATCTTTGATTTCATCCACATATACTTTTCCTTTACCATCTTTCTGCACATTTCTACCTTTGTGTATCAGACCTCTTCTATCCATAATCTGGTTTCTACAAAATCTTACAATGTGACCATATTTGTTGCAATTGAAACACACAAGATTTACTTGTTCAAACAAGTTACTCCATTGATTTCTTGTAGATCTGCACTAATTAGCAATATGCCCAAATCTTCCACAGGTATAACATCTAACACTCCTATTAATAAAGTTTTTTGACACATTTCTACATTCAATTGACTTGTGACCAAACTTATTGCAATTAAAACACTGACCAGAAAATGATGATTCACTAGATTTCATTTTACTTCTACACTGAACAACTATATGACCAAATTTTTTGCAAGCAAAACAATATCCATTAAAATTTTGAGCATTAGGTTGTCTTACTGGAAGCCTTTTTTCTTTGTTCATTATATGTCCTTGCTTAAAATTCTTCTGTCCAGATCCAAAACTTTCTCCTTTCTCATAACCAAGACCTCGCTTATCATTTGCACTCTTTTTTCCTTGATTCAGCTCATCAAGTTTCACAGAGCTAATCTTGAATTTCTCCTTGTATTCATTTGTAGTGGTAAGTTCATCTCTAAGAATAATAATCTATTTTTCAAATTCTCCTTCATTGCTTCTAGATTGCTGCAATTCTATCTCTAGCTAAATGAATTCTCCATTAATTCTGCTACATTCACCAGATCTCTCTTTTAGGGATTGAGAAATATTTTCTTCATTCTTTTTTCTTTCTTCAATTTCCTTAGTCATCTTCATTGCCATAAATTCCATCTCATGTTTTAGGGTAGCATTGTCTTTAGCAAGATTTTCACATTCTTTAGTTATTTCCTTCAAGTTCTGATTTAGGTGAATATCACACATGCTTTTGCTTTCTTTCTGCTAATTTGATCACAGAGATCCTTTCTCTTTTCCCTAGACTTAATAGTCTAATCCTTCAACTTCTGAATGGATTTATTTGCATCCTTAAGATTTGCTCTCAATTCTCAGACTTCTGCTTTAGAATGATCAAGATCATCAAGTGCCACCAAAAGTTGATGTTGAAGACTACCAGAGTCCATTACATTCCAAGATCTACCTCAAGCTACCAAACTTCTTCCAAGGAACTTAGCTCTGATACCAATTGTTGGACTCAAGCAACACTGAGAGGGGGGGTGAATCAGTGTTGTGCAACTTTAACTTTATTAATCTATTCCTTTAGTACCTTAAAACATTCAATCAAATGAAAGAAACATGGACATAGAACAACAAGCCCCAACACCATAACATAAGGATTTTTATGTGGAAACCTGGTTAAGGGAAAAAACACGGTGGAGGTAAATCCACAATTTTGATTACTCAAAATATAAGTGTTTAACAAAAGAGAATGCACTTGCATTCAGACACACTCCCTAGAGCTCACTGCTCAAAATCAGGAAGGCTCACTACCTTACAAATTCCTGATTATAGTTTTGGTTAGGCTCATATATCAGATTCTGGACCTATAGTCTGATTCTGCACTTTGCTTTGTTCTGCCTTAGTTCGCTTCACAAAATCCTCTTCTGCACAAATAATAATCCCTCAACTATTCTCCTGATATTTGCACATACATCAATACATATTGAATTCTTACACATACACCCCAAAATTAATTAACTGATCTCACATATATATATGCTACCAAGAATTCAATTGCTATATGTCGGCTTCAATAAAATAGAAAATATCTTCCAACTGTCAGCTCAAATCATGAACAACATTTAATGCACATCCACCAAAGTCGGCCATAGTATAATCAAGACCCAAAACAAAATATTCACACATAATACCTATTTGCAACAAGATGCTGCATCAATGTACTTAGCTTCTGCAATGGATAAAGAAACCGAATCCTGTTTCTTGCTTAGCCATGAAACCAATCTTCCTCTAAGAAATAATGCACCAACACTTGTGCTCTTCCATTCATCCACACAACCAGCCCAATTTGCATTAGTGTAGGCACTCAAAGTGAAATCAGTATCCTTAGGATACCACAGGCCACAATCTAGAGTGCCTTTTAGATATCTAAATATCCTCTTCACAACTATAACATGTGTTTCTTTAGGTTCTGCTTGAAATATGGCAACCAAACATACTGCATGCATGATATCCGATCTAGTAGTAGTAAGATATATCAGTCCACCAATCATAGATCTATACATGTTTTGATCAACTTTAGGAGAATCATCATCCTTACTCAGTTTACATCTAGTCACCATAGGGGTACAGATTGGTGTGGAATCATCCATTCCAAACTTCTTTAGTAATTCTTTAACATACTTTGATTGTGAAATGAAGATGCCCTTACCAGTTTGATTCACTTGAAGTCCAAGAAAGAAATTCAACTCACCAATCATAAACATTTCAAACTCTTTTTGCATCTCCTCTATAAATATTTTGCACATGCCCTCATTTCATCCGAAGATAATATCATCAACATACACAACCACTATCAAAATTTTGTTTCCTTCAACTTTGAAATAGAGATTATTGTCTGTAGAGCCTTTGCTAAACCTTTACTGTGTCAAATATCTATCCAACCTTGCATACCATGCTCTAGGAGCCTGTTTAAGTCCATATAATGCCTTTTTCAACTCACAGACCATATCTAGTTTATTTGATAACTAAAATACCTCTGAATGTTCCATGTACACCTCTTCTTCCAATTCTCCATTTAGGAATGCAAACTTAACATCCATCTGATATACCTTGAAATATTTGTGAGCAGAAAATTCCAAGAACATCTGAATAGCCTCCATTCTTGCCACTGGGGAAAATGTCTCCTCAAATTATATTCCTTCAACCTGTGAATAAAATTTGCACACAAGCCTTTCTTTGTTTCTTACAACTTCACCATTCTCATTCAGCTTATTCCTAAACACCCACTTTGTACCAATTATGTTCTTTTTTAAAGGTCTAGGAACTAATTCCCATGTTTGATTCTTCTCTATTTGCTGCAACTCCTCTTTCATTTCTCTAACCCAATTTTCATCTTTTCATGATTCACACACTATTTTAAGTTCTATCTTGGAAAGTAAACATAGATTTTCCTCAGCTACCACCATTTTTCTTCTTGTCTTTACACCTTCAGTTTTATGTCCAATGATTTATTCTTTAGGATGATTTTTCTGTACATATTTTTTGGTCTTAGGAGCAGGTTCTAGAGATTCTTCTTCTTCTTCAATCTATTCTTCTTCTTCTTCTTCCTTATTCTCTTCTTGTACTTGTCCGTAGATAGGTTCATCTAGTTCAACTTCACTCATTTCAACTAGTCTGTGCATATCTTCATCAACTTTTACATTTGCACTTTCAACTATCTTTCTCAATCTTTTATTGAAGCATCTATAAGCTTTGCTATTAGTTGAATATCCAAGGAAAATACCTTCATCACATCTTGCATCAAACTTTCCAAGGTTCTCATCATCTCTTTTAATATAACATTTCCTTCCAAACACCTTAAAGTACTTAACAGTAGGAATCTTGCTAGTCCACAACTCATAAGGAGTCTTTGTGTTGTTACCTTTGATCTGAACTCTGTTAAGAATATAAATGATAGGGAAAATCACCCAGGAAAATCAACTGCAAAATAAGCTTCATGAGATAAAGAGGAGCACCATGCTAATTTGCAGAGAGAAAAAAAATGAAATATGAGATGAATATATTACACAATGTACAACCTTTTAAAGGCATGAAAATATGCAATGGGTGTAAAACTACTTGATATGGGAAAGAAACCACCCGAAGTAACTAAATGAAAAACTAATGCCTAAGTTAAAACTTAAGCATAAATATGACATTTACTCTAACACCCCCCTTAAGTGCAACTCAGGGAGAATGAAGATGCAGTATGGGTCTCGGCTACACAACTATGTTAGGTACCCATTTACAATGCATAAAAATCTCTCACAAGTAGAGAAAAGGAGAAAAACCCTATGGGAAAAACCCCTCTCCAAAAGAGAGAAAAGAAAAAATAAAAAAAAGATGCATGGATGGAGGACTCAATTACACCCCCTAAGGACTACATACATCATATACATACAATCAATGGCTCCCCCATAAGAGGGAAAGAGAGAGACTATATATCCCCCCCACAATGTGTAATCACCTGCAAAAATGGTAAGTGCTTGAAGAAAAAAATATGATCTAATGTCAAAAAACAACTTGTCTCCGTTTCAGAAGAAACAAAACAAAACACAAATACATGTATGCTTCCCAAAGAAGCATGAAGATGTATGATGATGTCTCTAAAATCTATTCATGCATCACCAAGACGTTGGAAAATGATGCCACAAACCAATTAGGAACATGCCTAATCACAACAGAAGGTGAAAAATAAGGTACCACTGGAAACTGATCCTGAACACTCTCTAGAGACTAAAATGTGGTGACAATAGTTGTACCACAACTATCATCAAATAGGAGGGGATATACCCTCAAATGTGTCCTCCAAATTTGAAATATGAGATTCTATGAAAAAACAATCAATGTCCAACAAATACGAATCCCAAACATGAAGACAATGAAATACTGGTTGTGATGAATCATTGGATGTACGCAATGAATCATCAACACAAAATGAATGGTCCTACAAAACATGAATTATATGAGTCTCAATCAATGAATTTGCATAATGAATCACTGAAGGTGAAGGTACATCAACTATCTCTGATGGATAAGGAGAATCTAAATAACCCTCGTCATCCTCATCTGAAGACTCAAAGTAATCCAAAACTTCAAACTCCTGCATAGTAGTATGATCATAGGGTATATTGTCTGAGAAATGAAGAAGCACTAGACAATCTGAAATAGGATCATCAGGGAATGGTTGAACATCAAGATCTACATGTATTTTCTAGATTTTAATCCAAAGAGTATATGGACACTCAAAAGGATCAACAACATCTAAAGTGGTATCATCAATATGCATTGTAATAACTCCTAGGACATGATCCCTTTTGCAATTCTAGGCAAACTTGTAATGCCCCGTAAGGCAATTCAATAACCCCGTACAAAATCCCAGATCCACAATAACCTCCGTGAGAAAATTTCAACAACCGTATGTAATTATGGCACTCACACACATGTCGAGAAGTGGTTGAGAAAAATATCTTCTCCACTTCTCGGCAATTTTGCCTTTTCAAATTTTTGCATGTAATTTTCAATTTTATTAAATTTAAAATTTAAAAATTAATTTTCCAATTGCATGCAAATGTTTATTATTTTTTAAAATTTTCAAAACTCAATTTTCAATTCACATGCATATTCTATTTTATTTTTAATTTTCTAATTCTTTTAAAAAAATATAATTTACACACTTAATAATTTAACTTAATTAATTAATTAATTTAATTAAAATAGTTTAATCTTTATTTTTTTAAGACCAACTATTTAACCAAATAAACTAACTAATGTATTAAATTATCAAGTAAATAAATTTCAATCATATTTAAATATTAATTAAATAACAATAATTAAAGCACAATATTCCAACATTAAAAATTAACCAATATTTAATTTTTTCAAAACGATTTAACCAACAGAAAATACAATACAACCTATGACTCAAAATTGAAAACTGACAATGTACTAAGACCAAGGTTAAAGACTAGACTAGGATAAACCTAACTACTATCTCCCGTTCAACATTTCTGTTGAGTCTTGACACGCTCAGACCTGATTACACAGGTGGAGTCAGTGTCATGTACCTGCAAATCCTACAACCAAGCAAATAACATGCATACATATACATATATAAGGCATTAAACAGACACACCGTGCGGAGAAAATCACAGATATCGTAGGGCACTCGCAAGCGAGTGATGCGATTCTATTCTCCACACCAATACACTTCACAGAAAACTGACTAAATAAACGTTGTTAGTCCACCATAAGCATGTACATAGCAATAACAACTGAAAATAACATCTACACTAAATCATATCATGTCTAAAAACAATAATCACCAAACTAGTATCATCATGTCACAGAATAATCCACTATCGCTCAAAACCAGCGATCAAAATATCCAACAAAACATCATAAGTCTAACAGTATGAAAAAGTATCAACAGAAAGCATAAGCATAAACGGAGGGGTACTATATAAATGATGTGGAAATATATGAGTTTTAATTGAATATATATATATATTATTTTCTATTTTTAAATTGAGAAAATAATAGAATATAATTTATAGTGAAATTGTGAAAATTAGAAAGATAGATTTAATTGAAGTGATTATTTTCTTGAGTCTATTTGTAAATATACTGTTTTCAAACTGATATATATATATGGATTTAGTATATCCAAAAGATAGATGTGTAATTCTATTTACTTAAAAATGGTTTATTTCTTTTATGATTGGGCGAAATGGGAAAGTTATAATTATTCAAGTCTTCCAGAATAAGTTGGGTAAAATGAGGGTATTATTGTTTTCAAAGTATTTCTTATTTGACATGGGTTTGTGCAAGAGTTAAACATGGTGTTTGATATTGTTATGATTTATTTATCATTGTAAGATGTAAATTGTGCATTTGGTAAACCCTAGTCATGAAAACCTAGAAACCTTGTTATGTTTAGGGGAGTGGCTAATTGTAAGGGCCGACACACAAAGTGGTGTCAGGGTAACTTACAAATAGTTAACTAAGTCAGTGATAATTAAATGACATAGTAGTTAGATTTAAAACTTTTAACAAGATTTGCATGCCTTGCTTTTGACTCATGAGCTACTACAATCATGAGTATAAGTTGGGAAGGCCTGGAATGGCTAATCGGTGTCTCGTTTCCTTAAGAGAGATTCGATTCCACAACAGTATGCAATAGGGGCCGGGTTTCGTAAGAGGTTTCCAGGGTAACCCAAGGATTGGGGGCCGAAACCTAGGAAGAAACACCAGGGTAACCTTTGCATCGTTGTGATGACACTCCACCTAGAATAATAGTCATCCCTGTATTGTAGTAAATTCAATTGTCAAAAATCTGGAAGCAATGTAACCAATAGGTTGTTGTACTAGTGTCTAGGGTTAGTAGATTAGGTCTAGGTAACCTTAATACTATCTCCTAGCACGGGGGGTGGACCTACGGGTACCACATGGTTGGGTGGAACATGCACCTTACTCCATTGGGTCCCTAGTTTGTGATCATGGCATCGAGAACTTCATGGTTGGAGAGCTCGCACATGGATTTCTTCTGTACTTTCAGCATTGTATATTGTAAACTTGTAATGTAAAAAAATCCCTCAATGTTGTGAGGTGATCATTTGTAAAATGTAATTCTTATTGAACTACCTCATCAGATGGATGAGTATTGTATATCTTATCAAATGCAATGTATGGAAAAACATGTATGTACTTTATGTTCTAATGAATGGTATTCAAATGAAATTTAAATATTATGTAATGTATATCTCATGCTATTATTTATTATGTGCAATGCGAAATACTTTAGTCACTTATGGAATACTCAAAGTAGTGTAACGTCGCTTAACCTAAGAATGTATGCAACTAATTAGCTTAATATTAATACTTTAAAAAAAAAATTATTACACCTTTATAACACATTTGCAACATTCTTAGGTTATTAAGACGGGGCATTACAAAACTTCTTACTATCAGTACCAAGAAGGGGAACAAGATTATATAGGTATGGAAAAAGATGAAGCTATCTCAAGTGCTTCAATATATGATCTCTCCATTGTGTATAATTCCCCTCTTCCAACATAATCATAGCAGGATGCAAAGAAAATCCCATAACAACTATGAAAAATCTCCAAAAAAAAAACAAGATAGTAACCTTCAACAACAAATAGAAACTCCCAAATATTGCAAATGAAGGGAGACCAATATCAAACTTGAATGGATTAAAAGCACCACCAGACAAAATAAAATGAGAGAAATTCCTCAACCACTACAATGATGACGAAAATACCTTTTTGTTGATATGTGGTTTGCAAAAATTGGCCTCCATTTGCAAAAGATATACAAAAATGAAAAAAGGCCTATAGAGGCACTTTCGGCATCTTCAGGAGCTCTCAATTACACCATATGACCACCACAAGCATCAACAACAAAAAAAATGAGCCCAAACAATTAGGCCTCACAAGTCACCAATCCAGTTTCAGTATGGCACAATCACTAAGCACCAATCACCATGCGTAGGAGACAACCACATCACAATCTATGAGTCTTGCTCACAACAATAGGAGGCACTAAAATACTATATAAGGAGCTAAAAAAAACCTCTCACAACCAATGTGGGATAATAATCCCCTCAAAAAAACTTCAAAAGAAGCTTGGACCCACACACTTCCATGCACAAAATGAAACCCTAAATAAATAGGAAAAACTTTATAAAATCTAAAGTTTCAAAAAAAAATGTATGCACAAAGAAGAACCAATAGTAGTATCCTCCAACAAAAGAAATTGCAGCCAACAATGAAGAAATTTTTTCACCCAAATGATCATGCCCAAGATGAAGCACACGTAGCTTGCAAAAATGAATCAAGCCTCACAAATTGAAATTCACGGCTATTGTGGGAAAGTCATGCTTGGAAATACAAGTTGAGGCCTTCCAAACTACAGAGCATGCCCTCCAGTCTAGCTACTCAACACTTCAAGCTTGTGCACTTTCAACAAATGCTTCCTCTTATGCCTTAGTCTCTACAAAAAACTCCTGTATAGGAAGAGGGAGCCTTCAAATAAAAAATG